>JAJJWX010000368.1:377500-431101 GCA_023529315.1 Papaver bracteatum
AATTGAAGGGTGATATCAAATCGGTCTTTTTTCGGCGTCATATACATAGTTAGCGCATTCGTCATAGTTAGCAGCTCTGTATCAAGGTCATCATCGATATCGTCACTAGCATCAATCTCGATATTGTCACTACCATCAATATCATCAATAAGATAACCTTTAGGCTTGTCATCCAGGAACTTGTTCGGAAATACCGTAATGAAAGGAACATAAGAGTTTGTCGCTAGGTATTTGACCAAATAGGATCGTCCAGTTCCTATAGAACCTATCACTAAAATACCCCTAGACGGGGATAGGGCTAAGCGGAGCGAAAAGGGTTTTCCATGAGATGGGAAATGAAAACTATTAGCCCCACACGAGGTTTGTGAATAAGTGATTGTCTGATAATGAGCAAGGAATATCCGTCTTTCTGCTAAACAGGATCTATTGAACTCATAATTCATTAGATATTTTTTATGAATGTCAACTAAGTATCGTAAGTAAATTGATCCCGGTTGTTCAACCATTTGATAACCAGAGTCATTCTTTGATAAATGATCACTATGAGTCAGACTCAATAGAATTTGATCAATCCTTTTTTTTGTCGTTAAGGTGGAGAACTGAACCAAGAATTCTCTTTCTTCATCATCAATCGAATCACTGTTCGCGACCCAGGATTCTATTTTATCATCAATCCAATCAACGTTCACGTTTTTTCTTTTTCTTATCAATGAATAGATCTCTTTACTTGTACGACTTAGATATCTCGTATTTCTCGAAAAAGTGATTCGATTGATGGGATTTGGTATGATACTTATGATATCGATGAGATTGATATTCAAATATTTCTTCTTAGAACGTATTGATTTGACCCCATAAGTGGGACTACCACCCAATAGCATGTTGCCACCAGAAGCAGAACCCCATATTTCTTCTAGAGAATCTCCTAATTGTTCCAGAGCAACTAGAAAGAGATTCTTTAACCAGAAAGAGTTCAGTTCAGATGTAGGATACCTATCCAGAAGTTTTCGCAACTCAATCATGTATGATGGAATCATCAAAGATTTGATCTTTTCGAACTCTGTCTGTAACTCACTAGAGGCCCGGGAAACAAAGAGAAGATGTGTACGAACGAGATATCCAGCAACAAGAAGAAGCAAAAGGATTGAATAGAGGAACTCCCGAGCATTTGGTGATCTCAGATGTATCCATATCAATGGAACGGGTGACTCATTATTTCGATGAATCATTTCTTCGGACAGAAGAAGATTATGTAAACACTTACTCGAAATCTCACTTATCGGATTCCATTGTGGAAGAATCGCCCACAATTTTTTCTGAGGAATTGGCCATGATGTATCTGATCCATGCATAATATCATGAAAAAAGGATACAAATTTTTGACTGCTACTTAGTATCGGCAATAGGTCTGAAAAAGTATCTAAAAGGGTGAAATTTAGATATTTGCACCCTGCCGAAGTAAGGAACCATGGCATATATGTTTGTAACAGATTCCATTTTGAGAGATTTGAAAAAGCACTATCTCGTTGAAGGGTTCTATACATCTGCCATTTCTCAACGCATTTCTTTAGACAAAGACTCCGTTTTTTCCTCTTTTCGGATGGTAAATATTTATCAGAACATGGAGTGTGAATCAAACCCATGTTTGAATTGAAATTGAGATACTGATGCAAGTTATTCCCTTCTGAATCAGAGAGATTCATATCTGAAAGAGGTTGACAATAAGTTCTTTCAAAATTGACTATTTGTCCCTCTGTTAGAGGTGTTCCAGAAATGTCTGGGATCGAGTAAATAGCTCTACGAACGAAAGGATCGAATCGAATTGGAAAATGGAAAGATTTGTACAAGTTATACCTTTCGTCACCACTTTGTGGAAAATCGTTAGGTATGAATATGTTTGACACCTGTGACTCGATGGATGAAATAGTATCTCTCTCCAAAAAAACATGTTTTTTGGACCGACGCACAAAGAAAAAATGTTGTTGCGAATGAACAAGATATTGAGGAATTGTCCATACGTAAGATCATAATTATTGATACGGGCCTTTTCCACATAAAAAGGGAATCTTTTGTTACAATCGAACCAGAAGTGATGTGGATTATTCAAGAATCGAAGTCGATTTGCTTTATAAAAAGAAGAGATCAATGAACTTCTATGAAATGGTTTCACGGGATTCAGCCAATTGTCTCGATCGTGGGATATCATTGAGAAATAGGAATCGGTGTTATCAAAGTCTTTCCTGCAATTATTTCTAGTATGAAATGAGTCAATCATCCACTTTGGTATCTTATTGAATAAAAACGGTGATATTGTTCCTCCATTGATCAAGAATTTCAATTTTTGGGAAGTATCACGATTATCCAATAAGAAGGGTTTCAATTTATTCAAATGAACGATTTGAACACCTATTGATTCTAACAACTGATTGCAGAGTTGATCATTCGGCCCTTTCAATTCATAGATGTGGATCTCGGACCTATGAATGGGGATATTCCCGATACTCACAAAGAAAAAAGGAAGTGACTTAGACAAAAAGAGAAGTGACTTGGACAAAAAGAGAAGTGACTTGGACAAATCTTGTTTGTCGATAACCTCGGACCAATCAATCGAATATTGATTAATACGTAATCGACCGAACACTACTTGAAAATGGCTCCTCTGCTCAGAAACGAAATGTTCCAAATGTTCCTGGAAATTCTTGCTCCCGTTGGGCCATTTGTATCTATATGCATTAGGATCCCGATTCATGGATCTCTCGGTTCGAGAAATAAGAGGATCGAACCATTTCTTCTGACTCTTTTTCAAATTCGATAAATGTTGGTTGATCGTATATTTCATTATAGTTCTATGATTCAGCGTATCATTTCCTATTTGATCCCTTTGAATTCCATAAAAGAATCGATTCGATACATTTCTTATGTACCCATAGGTGCTATATTGGATTTTAATCAGATTTCGGATCAATCTATATTGATTGACTGCCTCCATTATGTTGTTGCTAGCAAATACCACTCTTTTTGGTTTTGGATCTTCCAAGTCATTCCCGCAGGAGATCCGGACCGATTTTTTTCTGATCCTTCGATAAAAAGATTCATTCTCTTCATCAAAAATAGGAGGTAGAACCAAGAAAGATTTCTTTTTCGATTCATCCCTGGAGTTGAATACCTCATTCAATAATTTTTTTTTATCCAACCCGTAGGAATCAATAGAAAAGGAAAATCCCTTATGATACACCAGATCTGGCTCGGTTATTGATAGAGTGAATAGATCTGCCATTTCTTGAAATCTCTCTTCTGATTCAAAATCGCGGTGTAACGTGTACCCCCCCTGTTTCGGTCATGGAATAGATGAAATAAAGAAAAAAATGGATTTTGGTTCAAGAATGAAATTTTATTGGAACTGTCCATATCCGGTTCATCCTTCGGAACCATATCACATCCCGGATCTGATGAAATAGGATGAATTGAGACGGTATTTTGTAAATACGTAATTATCTTGAATATATCAACCATTTCTTTATTTTCCGATCGTCTGGAAGGGACAAAAGAAAAATCTTGTTCTTTCTTCAACAATTTATGATCTCTAGTGGACCTCTCAGTAGGATTCGAACCCAGATGAAGTTCTGACCATCTGTCAGAGAAAAAGGAACGAATTGATTTTGTAGAATTCCCAAGAATTGCTTCGATTTCTTCCGGAAGCAGATGATTATTCATCTGCTTCTCACGTTCCGTGAATAGCCGGGACATTGAGGAATATCCAGAAAGGCATTTCGGGAATCGGTCTGATTTTCTCTCTGTTCGTTCCGTTTGAAGAAAGGAAGGATCCCAAAGAATCGATCTTTCTTTTTGTTGTTGAATCTCTCTTTGATTGATCAATGTGTGATATTCGGAATCCTCATTACTAATCGAATCGAAAGGGTCTCTGGATTGATCAGAAGATCCTTTCAATTGGCTAGAATTCGTTACTTGAACGAAAATAGATCTTGTGGAATCATATTGAATATTTGACGATACATTCCGTACCTTGCTAAAAAACCGATCCTTGCTTACCAACCACACATTGTCTAACCAAATCCAACTCTCTCTCGATACGTTCCTCAAAAAATCCGACTCGTGCAGATTCTTTCCCCAACTAATGAAGATATCTTGGCGGAATTGCCACATATGAAATTGAGCACAATTTTGCAAAGAAATACCCCACTTGTTTCTCGAGAAGAGATGGGAAACATGTTCAATCTCATTTGATTGAATAGTTGACTCAGCTCCTTGTTGTTTGAAGAAACCCTCTACTTCAATTGGTCTTTTTTCACGAAAAGCAGACATGAGATAACAAATCCAGTGTTTCACTAAGATTTCGAATAGCTGTCCCGAATTCAAGTTGATTATGTTTCGCTTCTTTCTCAGAGAAAGGCGATCAAACAATTCCCAATCATGGTCCTTGCGGATCGAATCATCCGTAAAAGATACAAAAATAAACTCCAGATATTTGATATCTTTCTCTTTCAATGAGATCTCAATTCCAGCTACGGTTTCCTTAGATATCTTACAACTAGAATTCCACCTTTTTCCGATCCGGTTCATCCACCACCATGAACCCCAGTTTGAGTCAGGCATTCTACACTTTTTCGTTATTGGGAGAACCCAAGTACTCTCTTTCGGATCCATGAAACAACTCTCATAGATCTTTTTCCCTTTTGGAAGATATAGAAGCGAAATAATCAACCCATTAATATTGGAATACCAAAAAGATTCTTCTGATATATCATTTTTGGGTCCAATGGAATTCATAGGTATAAGAAGAAGCCCCATCAAATAGAGATATTTTCTTTCGACCATATTTTGATTGTTAATACGATATATAAGGACCGCTACTACAAGGAGTACTGCACCTTTGATCGTGAAATATCGATTGCTTTTTGAACCCTGTGAATCGCGTGAAAGGAGGATACTCCAAATTCGGGAGGTAAAAGAGTTTCATAAAACGTTCTTGGTGGAAAAAAATGTGAGTGAAAGATCCCACTGAATCGAATTTGGTCCATGAATCTAAGAAATAGTGAGAATTCTTGATCTCTCTCAATATCTCTCTCAATTCGAAGATCCAGGATTTGAATTGATGTCGTTTCATTGATTCCTGTTTCATTGTTTCCTCCTAAAGATTTCATTTCAATTGGAATTTGGTTATTCACAATGTACGATGATCCCTGTTAAGCATCCATGGTTGAATGGTTAAAGCGCCCAACTCATAATTGGCAAATTCGTAGGTTCAATTCCTGCTGGATGCACGCCAATGGGAACGTTCAATAAGTCTATTGGAATTGCCTTTGTATCAATGGAATCTCATCATCCATACATAACTAATTGGTATGGTATATTCATACCATAACATATGAACAGTAAGAACTTCTCTCTGAAACTTCCATTTTTACGATGAATTTTTTTCGAATCGATGATTAATGTCGCTGTCTACGAAGAAGAAGAAAATGAGGAAAAGAAGAGAAGAAGAAGAAGATGAAGAAGAGGAAAAGATAAAACTGATTTTAAGTTTTTATTTAGATTTTAATTAGTGGGTTAGATTAGTGGGTAGTTTAGTGGGTTGGGTTAGGATTAGTTATAACCTTAATTAGAATAATGGTAAATTAGTCTTTCCTAATATTTTAGGACACCCCTTATAATGTAGGGTGGACATTTGTATCACTGGGTAGTCCCCCGCATTTATTGGGTAGTCCCCAAAAGATGGTTCCTTATTAATTGATGTCATTTTGAATTTCAGTTATGCTTCTAAGAGTTCAACGGAGAATGTATGTTGGATTTGTGGCAAGTGGCACTGACAAGGATTTGCAAATTGAAAGACGACTTCATTTTAGAGCATCTCCAATGGGAGGATGTTATGCTTTTATTTTAACGGATGAGGCTATTTTTCCTTAAACAACATCTCCGACGGTAAGATGTGAAGCTTATGTGGAAAAAAATTAGATACACATCCTCTAGCCTATCCTCTTGTTTTAGAGGATCTCTTAAAGGATTTAATAGTTATTAAATCCCTAATATTTAGGAAAAGAAAACTCTCTCCCAATCAATATGTGACAACCGTAATATCACTTCTTCACATCGTTACATGGTTGGAGATGATTTTGTTGTACTTCCTAAAATTAAGGAAACTTTTAGCACAACTGATAATCAGCCTATGATCACGGCATATTAAGGATACAAAATTAGAGCAATCAATGTGATATATGCATGCCTCAATTAGCGCTGCTGATTGAGTATTGTCATTATTGTAATATTCTCTTTTATTGTTGATTGACCCTATTTTGGGTATGTAATAATCTTTATAATGAAAACATATTCACCCTGTTTAGGTGTGGAAGATATTCTACCAATATCCATGTTCTAAGTTGGTATCAGGAGGGTTCGATCCCCTCGCTTTTCCGCTGTAACAACCACCGCCACCACAAGATCACCACCATCACAACCACTTTCATATCAACATCCAAACACTCAAATACCCTATCTCTTCATACCAAACCCTCTTTCAATTGCTTTTTCCGGTAAGAAAAAAAAAACAATTGGAGAAGATGCTCTTGTCAGTACATATCCACATTCCCATCAACACCCTCTTTAAAAACCAGTTCAACAAAATTATCACTACCATTACCAATTATGTCTGTTAACCAACACAGATCAATAACCCTTGTGTCTGTTTATCAACACAGAACTAAAACTTTGAAGAGGTATTTCGACTATCTCACACAACCATTTGAAGAGGTATTTTGGCTATCTCACACTATGAATTTGAAGAGAAACACCAATTTTATCATACAAAACGGCTATCTTCATTACGGTTCCAGTACATTAGAAGCAAGTTGCACCTTCGTAAACTGCAGTACAACTTGAGGGGCGGTGTTAGCACAACTGATAATCAGCCTATGATCACGGCATATTAAGGATACAAAATTAGAGCAATCAATGTGATATATGCATGCCTCAATTAGTTGCCGCTGATCGATTGAGTATTGTCATTATTGTAATATTCTCTTTTATTGTTGATTGACCCTATTTTGGGTATGTAATAATCTTTATAATGAAAACATCTTCACCCTATTTAGGTGTGGAAGATATTCTACCAATATCCATGTTCTAAGTGAAACTTTTAGCAAAAAGAAGCAAATCTACCCATCCACACATCAAGGACACGGACGTCCCGTTGGAGATGCTCTTACAAGAGAAATCGTCATGTTATGATTTAATTTCTTCATCCATACAAATACCCATAAAGAAACCAAAAATATAAAAATCAAAATTCGAGAAACACACCTACCTTTATGATTTTTATTTAAAATATGAGAAGTTCCCTTTTGTTACTTCGTGCCGGTCAATGTTATTGTCTTCTTATTAATTGATCGAATATCTAAGAGCATCTCCAATGAGAGGATGTTAGGCTCCATTTTTTAAGGCTTGTGCTATTTTTTCCTAAAAATCATCTCCAATGAAAATGTGTAGAGATATTGTGAAGATGATTTGGCAGGTAATTATATTAACATCCTCTAGCAAAACCTCTGGTTTCAGAGGATCACCTAAAGGATGTGAAGATATCTTTCAGATTTTTGAAAGGTAAAATTAGTTATTGGTTCCACAAAAGATATTTTTCAAATCAAAAGAATATAATGGTAGCCAATAAAATTGTTCCAACTAGATTCCTAAATAAAACTCGACTCTATTGGTTGGAGATGATTTTCTTAAACTTCCGGTATCTAAGAAAAATTTTAGTACAAATCAGCAAAGGATATTTCCTTTATCCATCCATATATGTAGGACAAGGATGTGTCATTGGAGATGCTCTAATAACATGATAATCCATGTTCACGAAGGGAGAGTAATTATCCCCATCTCCAAAACCTAACTTAATTTTCTCCAAAGTCTCATCATCTTTTCATAATCAACATGAAAATTGTTTTTCTTATTTGATCTCTAACATAAATAGCCATGATTTAACTTGACAACTCTACTAAATGGTGCAAATGAACAACAAAATAATTTTGCAAGACAGGTCTCGGTTTTGATTCCAATTGTTTTTACTACTCATTGGTTTTTATTATTTGTTGATTGAATGTTCATGGGCTTATTAATTTTTTTATTAGTTTTTATTAGTATTTTTGGAACTTTTATTAGTTTGTGTATTTTATAATATGTGACAATGATTCATAAGCAAGAAACAGATCCTGCATCGCACGGGTGCAGAACTAGTTTAGGCAAATACAGCAGTTGTATCCAGAAAATAGCTTTCTTAAAACAAGAAGAAGGGTCATCTTGGTACTTACTCCAATCCTCAACTGCTGAGATCATCTCCTTGTCGCTTTGATGGTACATAAGAATCATGTACTCCTAAGTGTTTGTCACCGTCTGCATGTGCTCAAAAGTGAGAGGGTGCCAGTTCCTCTTGATGACATCTTTTTGGGTTTCATATGGAAGTCTATCTCCTAGCTCGTGGAGAACTAGGCATCTGCTATGATGGTTTTGCATGAGGTTTTGCATACGTTCCGTTAATTGGAATATATGGGAATCTTGGTGGGAGCTTTTAGAGTCGAGATTCTTCAAACTTTTGGTGGAAAGTTGTATTTTATAGTTTACCTGGAAAGGTGTTTGAAGCTTTTTTTGTTTGATTATTGTTGATCGAATTATTCACCTCACAGGGCTGACAGGAGACGAAGAATAGAAGCTTTGTTCTTCCCTTTTTGAGAAAGAAGAATTAGCTGAAAGAAAAGAATAAGAAATGGAAGATAATACCGAGGTTTGGGTGGGTGATTTAAAAAAATTAGTGGGGTTTTTGGAACTAGGGCTGGAAGGGAGTAAATCATTGTGATTTTCTGCAGGTTTTGATTCTTGTGAAAGGTGCTCCGGCATGGGAGAGGTGGTGTGAGGTGTTGAAAAACAGTTGGGTGGTTTGTTCCTTTTGCATGCATTGGAGGTGGAGATCGGTGGGTTTGTAGCCATTGGGGGTTAGAAAGAGGTGGGGAAGAAAGGTATGGGATTAAAATATCACAGAATCATACTCCAAATGATCCATCTTGGTGGTGTAATTTACTACAATTGATTGAAGAAGTGTATGAAGCAAATTCAATCTTCGTAGAGATTCAAACCCAGGTCAAGCGGTTTGGAGAGATGCGTCTGCAATTCTTTACAGTTATTCTATTCTCAAGTAGGAACTTCTTCGACTCCTCCTCTCTTTCTCCATAGGAGGAAACAAAATGTGTAACTATAGAACTTTATTAGTTTAACTGGGAATCAAAAGGTGCTTTATGATGGTTTTGCTGGATTTTGCATTTTCTTTATTTATTTCTGATCGACATATTAAAGCTCCATTTCAAATTTTGCAGCTCTTTTAGGAGCTGCCTACCTGGAAAATGGTTGTCTAATCGTAGGGATAATCTAGCCAAAACATGGTCCACCATCTCTACAGGACAATTAGTTTATGAAACTTATACTCGGAAGCAGAACCCTGTAAACTCCTGATCCTACTAACAACCATGGAAGAAAAATATTTTTTTTTTCTTTATTAACTGCAAACTCGCTTATTGGTTGGTAATAAAAGAAGGCAAATTTTACTGTCATATCGGTCCACAATCCACGTACATATATGGATACAGTTAAGCAAAAATGTTACCATTAGAAGCTTAAAAATATAAAGCCCATATAAAATCCCCCAAAAAAGTTGCCCAATCTTTATCCTTAACCAAACCTTAATTTTGAAACCTATTTTGAGGCATACCAAATAGGTTCACCATATAAAAAATAACATCACCCCTTATCCATCCTTTTTAATAATGGCATAACTACCCTTACGTAATTAGTGTTAATGATTATGATTTGATTACTTAGGAATTTTGAGGATTGATTAAAAATTAAATTATTAATGGTAAATTAGTAGAGAAAACAAATTTATGTGAGAGAGTTGGGATTTTTGAGAGGAAGAAGAAGAAGAAGAAGTGAAAAAAAATGGGTTTTGAGATTTTAGTGATTAAAAGTGACCAAAATGTGTGATTCAAATAAGAAGTATGCTTCTATAGAGGTTTAATGTCCTTTTTATATGTTGAATCTGTCAAAAAAATAAATTTTTAAAACCCAGATGAACGGTTCGGCTAACTACTTTTCAGCCGATTTTTTTTTCTTCTGCTGCCGCCTAGGTTCGGCAACTATACCCAGGTTCGGCTGACAAATTGTCAGCCGAATCTAGGCAAGAAAAAAAAAAAAAAAAAAGGTTCGGCTGAAAAGTTATCCGCCGAACATCACTCTGAAACTGACGAATTTTAGGTTCGGCTGATTCGAACACAAACTACCAAAGTCGCATTAGCCGAACATAGTGTTTTTCTAAATCATATACTAGGTTCGGCTCAAAATTGATATTCCAAGATCAATGAACTAATTCTGAAAACCTTAATTCCATCTTTGAAATCATATTCTATCGATCAAACAAAATAAAATCAATCGAAAACAAGATGGGTTTGCTACAAATACATTCTAAAATACATCTGAGACAATTGAGATTTGGATTTTGCACTCCAACATCACTCACTTCGATTCGTGTTTCCTTTGCTTGATTGAATTAGAATCCAAGATGTTTAAGTTTAAATGTTATTTTGATTTTGATTTTAGGTTTTTGAGGATAATGACACTCTAATTTAAATTGTTTAAGGATATATAGGTAATTGCACTACCTTTAGACACCCCTTATAAACCCACCCTAGATGGGATAATGAATAAGTATGCCTCAAAAAAATTCAGTATGCCTCAAAACAAGTTTCTTAATTTTACCTAAACTAATTATTCAAAGTACACAAAAATTATTATTGGATATCCAAATGAGTCGATGTCATTTTTTACCAGAAAATCCTTTAGTTTCTGGAACAGCTTGATTATTCAATGATAATGCGATTAACCTTACTTAGAGTGGTTAGTTTTAATCCCACAACCAAGACCTACTTTAGTTTTCTCCAAAATCTCGTCATTTCAGAGGACATGCTACAAACATACATTGACTCCTTTAACTAACGGGTGCAAGTGGAACAAGTTCCTAGCATTATATAGGCTGGTTTGAGAAAGACGCATTTAATATATAATGATGACATGAAAAAAAAAAAACAAAGGCCCAACTGGCCCAGTCATTCGACATGGATGCCGATTCATTTGGAACGCAAAGCATTCTATCAAGAAAAACAAAAAAAAGAACTTATGAACTGTTTTTCATATGTTGGATTCCACCATACGATTTGCTTTCATGACCAGCCAAATTTAAATGAATCGTAAAACCAGGGCTAATATTGCATTGGGAGCCGTCCTCTTAACAGTCTCGGTGTAATTTCCGCAAAGAAAAAAAATGAAAACTTGTTGGGCTCGGTGCGGTGCTAACAGAAGCTAATGATTCGGAAAAGATACTTGACAATTGCTCCATAAAAAATATTGATGAGGAATTATCAGGAAGAGGTAACGCGTCATCGTAGGAGCTAGTATTTGGGGAAGCTGGAGAAGATAGTTTCCTCTTTTTAGAGGTGGGATTTTTTCCCTTATCCTTTGCCTTTGAAGAAACGCCACCACCTTTAGGGAGAGGAACATCATCATTAAGACCCTCAGCGTCTCCAGTCTCCACCTAGGCACACAATGAAAGATAAGAAAAAGAGGAAATAATATCGTTAGAATTTAAATGAGTATTTCTTACTTCATTGTCGTGTGATTTTGACGCCTATGATGCATTCTTGTTAGCCTTCTTATTCTGCTTACAAGTCTGAACACGGAGAAAATTATAAGAGAGAGCACTGAAAATAAGCAGAAAGATAAAGTAGAAGATAACACACCACATCATTTTCCTCGGGCCATTTAAACTCCCAAAGTTTGTAAGCGGCAAAATTCACAGGGAGTGGAAGAGTTGAACCATCAGCACCCTTACCAGAGATGTAAGGACCCTCCAAAATGATAGGATATACTCCCCAACGAACATCCTTTGATTTACGAGCGGTATTATTGGAGGTATCATGAAAGTCAACATCCCTCAGCGTCTCCAGTCATCTCCGATCATCATCAATTTGAACAACATCTTGGTTAATTTCTGTTATAAGAGAATCACCTGACCATTTTATGTTAGTTAATTTGTATTAAATTCGAATCCCCAACATAATCATGCTCCCCAGTTCATATGAACTACCTTAATCTTCCACAGACACTATTAATTTGAATAGAAATTTAATTATTGTTTTCTTAAATAGAAATTTTTGGGAACCCTAGTATTTGGGTTTTTTTTTTCCAGAAATTTCGAGAACAAGGACTGTGAATAAATTATTTGAATGAAAAGAAGGGAAGAAGAAGAGAAAGAGGAGGTCAGAAAAGAGAACACAAAGAAGTGAACCGGCGGGGCGACGTGTTTCAGGTGAACATGGGTTTTGAGTTTAATTAATAGCAGCAAAAAAGAGAACACAAAGAAGTGAACCGGGGGCGACGTGTTTCAGGTGAACATGGGTTTTGAGTTTAATTAATAGAAAAAGAAGAGGGTATTTAGGGTACTACTTTTAATACGTGTACTGTTTTTTCCACGTGTGCACAGATGCTGACTCGGCTAACCGAGCTATGTACAGAATTCCTAACGATCGGAGGAAATGCTAATTTCAATCTTTTTGGGGAGGAAACGCTAATTAGCGTTTTTGGTAGGGGAGAAAACGCAAAATAACAGCATTATCTTTATACTTGTTCTAAGATTTAATATAAGATTTTGAGTATTTCATCATGGTTTCTTAGATTGCTTGATAGGTGTGGTTGTAGGATTTCCTGCAACTACACTTTGTAATCCTAAGATAAATAATAAATTTTAGATATACCATGAAATAAACCCGTGAAAAAAGGTGATTAAATTGTTTAATGTCAGTCCTAATATGTGTGATTGAATCATTGAATTACTTGTTGATACATGTAAGGATAGATTTGCGTTTGGAGTCGAATTCAACCACTCCCGGCAGCACTGAAATGAACTCGACGTGGTGCGGATGCGAACACTGTCAAGTCTTAAGAAACTAACAAGGGCACACTTGACCATTGTATAAGTCTCCGTACTACATAGGTTGGACACAATCATAGAAAATATGTGAAGTAATGTACGATCTCATTAGATTTTAGCAATGCTTCCAAGACTAATTTCAAGGTAAAACTCGAAAATGTGTTGGTTTTTTATTGATTGTTGTTATAGGGAAAGCTAAAATATTTAGGGGGAAAGCTGACTTCTGGTCAAAGGGATCGGACTTATAGTAAACGCGGGGTGAAATATAAACAGTTTGACGTTGGTTTTTTTTCTCTTTCCACCATCATCATCCTCCAAGACCACCACTTGTGTCTAACAATTGGCTCTCACCATTAATTAGTTTTGGCTCCTCAAATCTAATATCTAATCGATTCTCTTTCTGCACTTAACAAATCTCTTCATATTTTGTTATCAGCTGATGTAAACCATCGATCATTAAGTATTCTCGGCACAATCAAATGATTAAAAGATATCTAGTGATCTATGTCACAGCCTGTCTCCTTTGTGTGAATTGGTATTTGTAACTATTTCAAGTCGTATTTCTAGCGATGGCTTGAGAAGTTATGGTGAGAGTGGTTCTGCCAACTGCATTGGATACTCAACTCAGTTGTCCGTTTTATCACATTAATCTTGGAAAATGTGATGATCAGACAAGTGAGACCCAACCCTATCATAATTGGTTGGGACAATGAACATCTAAAATAACTAATTCCCTGAAGTGATATGCCATGCACGTATCAAGATGCCGCAACCATCCAATTAAACTTCATCATTAATTTATTTAGTGTAGGTTAGATGAACTTGTCATTATGAAAATAAAATGACAGTAGCATTTGTCATCAATCGACTTCTATTATCTATTAGCTAAAATGACAGTCAGCTTTCCCCTAAACGTTTTAGCTTTCCCTATAACAAAAAGCTTTTTATTCTGACTAATTTGGGCCTAGAAACATTATTTTGGGATGAAATTACTAATTTATCCTCTATCAAATTTTAATACTACTAATTTGTTCCCATCAAATCCTAATCATAAAACTAAAAACTAATTCAAAATCATAAAACTTAAATTATAAAATTAAAAATCAAAATTAAAATTAAAATCAAAATCAAATTCATTTCCATCTCCACTTCAATTGATTCTTCTTCTCAACCCAATCCTCTAGACTAAGTTTTAGTAACATGCAATCGCTCAAAAATTGAAAATTTTGAAATCAATTTTTTTCGGGTTTACCAGAATCGGTTAACTTTAATGTACATGTGATCCGATTGCATATAGAAAGGGTTTATGCTCATGGCTACAAAGAAAGATTGTCTTGGTTATATTTTCTGATTCGAGAAATTTGAACCAGAATCGGTCAATGTTTATGTCCATATAGCCTGATTCAGTTATCGTAGGGATAACCGTTTTTCTGTAAATATTTTTTGTTGGAATCAGATTACACGTGTGTCCAAAAAAACCGATTGTGTACCATTTGAATTCATAACTGCTTAGCCCATAACCGGATTACATTAGCACTTATAAAAACCGGTTGTTGATGTATAATGCTAGAATCGGATTTTATATGTGTATCGAGTAAATAGATTGTTGTAAGAAAAAATACCCAATTTTCTGCATCTTATTTTTGTTAGAATCGGATTACATGAGCACTTTTATAAACCGATTCCTGTTGTGCAATGTCAATAATTGGTTTTTATGTGTGCATCATGTAAACCGATTCTGGTTATACCCGAATTAAAAATGAGTATTAGTATGATTTTACACAAGTTCAAAACGAGTATGATTTTATACTCGATCTCAAAATAAGTACGAAATTTATACGCAAATTGAAGTCGAGTATGAAATCATACACATTTTCAGATCGAGTATGATTTAAATTATGTTTGATTTTTTTCAATAATCGGTTTTCTGTGTACATGTGTAAAAACCGATTCTGGGTCTTTTTTTGTGAATTGAAAAAATCAACCCAACATCGGTTTATGAGAGCATGAACATATACCGATTCTGGTTTGATATTTTTCAAAAAAATAAATAAATATTAATGTGTTGATGATGAATCAAGATTAATTGATTTCTAGTTTAATTTCACTAAACATCAATTAATCACCCGATTAACACTAATGAATCAGAGATAAATTAGACATTATATAAAACAGTTGATAAGGGATTACCCTTTTACCTTCTAATGACCCATTTTTGTCCAGTAATCATAGGCCCCAAATAAATTGGATTGACCCAACTAGCCAGGTTTTTTGTCCCGACAATTAAATGCCCTCCATGCAGTTTGGTATTTCCAACTTCCGACCTTTGAATCTAGCCACTCAATATTCCACGACTAATCGAGAATTATTGAAAATTAAGTTTATGCAAATAATTACTCCCTCCATCTCAAAATAACATTCCTAATTGACTTTGTCAAGATATTAAGAAAATCCTATAAAATGTCGTGACTAACCCTTGACTAGCCCTATTTAATGTTATGTTGTTACCAAAACTAAAATTAATAGTAGTATTAAAAAATATAAATTGGATAGTATTATTATTTTAAGAAATATTGTTTTATTATGGATTCCATAATTAGAATGGGATATACTCCCTATATCTCATCATAAGAAAAAAATAATCCCTCCATTTAATTTTCGTTTCCCACACCGAAACTTTAGAGCCTTTTGGAATTTTTATTTGAGAGGGAAAAAAATTGTTTTTATTATGGAGTCCATAATTAGAATGAACCCACAATTGGGGGATATGGCTTTTAATTGGGGGATATGACTAAATGAAAAAATAGGGATCCAAATATCCTAGGTGGGTTACCCCTTATATAATTAATTTTTTAATTCATAATCTAACCCTCCCTAATCAAGATTAGTAAAATGTTAATGATTTGGGGGATATAATTAGTGTTTTTAAGATTTTTTGAATTTGTGTGGGTTAGTTAAGACTAGAAGGAGGGAAAAAAAAATTGAGTAGAATTTTTTTTTTTTGGAAATGGAAGATGATTGTGATGAGAGACTTGCAGCTGCTGAATCTTTAGCTCAATTACAACAACAATCATATCTTCAATCTTCGGTTAACGATAACTAAAAATTGTTTTAACACCTTTGAATCATGATTTTCGTTACCATGAATTGTTTTGTGAAGAACCAACTCAAGAAAGTAAACATGTTCAGCATACAAGCAACCCCAACACACAGGTAATGCTTCAAAGAGGTCGATTTTTTTTTTTTTTGAAACCGCCATTTTTTTCTCTGCAAAAGCTTAGTACCGGCGTGGTCTTCAACCCAAATATGCATGCCGGTACCACAAGAAAAGTATCCAGAAAGTTAAAAAAAAAATTACTTGACTACCGGCATGGTCTTCATATTCTCGAGCATGCCGGTACCTTTTCCGGCATAGTATTTTTCTTAAATTTCTATGCCGGTCCGGGATGAAAAGTATCCACAAAGTTTAAAAAAAAAAATCAATTGATTATTAGTTTTTTTACTGAGAAATACATGGCTACGAGACCTCCAATTGTGCCAATTAGTGTAGCAAAGAATGCATTACAAACTTGAAACTGTAATACAATAGGATAAGTCATGGCTTGGTTGGCCTTAGCATAAGCAACTTGAGTGGAAACTAGGAGGGTCCCTATAATGGAGGTAGCAACTATACTCATAAAGAAACCCAACAAATACCGAGGATTTGTAACACCAGGAGGGAGATCATTGTACCTCGTCATAGCGAGAAGTATAGAACCCATTATTATTACAACAATTGCATTAATCGAGTAAGGTGTAAATTTCTGCTTAACCCAGAAGAATGAAATAAAGGAAGTGAAAACAAGTAGTAAAGGTCCTCCTATCCACCCTAATAGATTAAATGTGCAGCCTAGTAAGAGTAATCCCCATTTTATTGCATCTGGAACAGATTTAACTGTTGAGAAATCCTCATCGTCTTTAGAGAGGAAGTACGATGGCTTGCGGATGGAGACTTAGTTGAAGCAATAGAAATGGAGTTAAGAGAAGAAAGGTTTTAAGTCTCTTAAAGGTGTACGAGCTTGGGTTGAGAAGGAGATGAAAGAAATTGGACTCCCACAAATAAGAAATGAACCCAACGAGGCTACAAAAACCAATGATGACAGACCACCGGAGAAGGTGACAAAGAAGAAAAATTGTTTGCCACTATCCGGGGGGTTCGGGGGCTCGTTACGATTTTTTTCTGGTTTTGAACAGGTACCGGCATGGTAATCTAGTTTTCGAGCATGCCGGTACCTGTTCCGGCATAGTATTTTTCTTAAATTTCTATGCCGGTCCGGGATGAAAAGTATCCAGAAAGTTTAAAAAAAATTTTACTTGACTACCGGCATAGTCTTCGTATTCTCGAGCATGCCGGTACCTGTTCCGGCATAGTATTTTTCTTAAATACCTATGCCGGAATAGGATGAAAAGTATCCAGAATGTTTAATTATTTTTTTTTCACTTCACTACCGGCATTGATAGGAAATTATCGGGCATGCCGGTACCGTGTTCCGGCATATGGTCTTCATCAATTCCGGCATGGTATTCATCACTTCCATTTTGAATTTTTTCCTGGCTTTGAAAAGCTTGGTGCCGGCATGGTCAGTTGATATGAAGACCATGCCGGTATTATTTTCCGGCATAGTCTTCATATTTATTTCCTTTGCGGGGAAACAATACCGGTATGGTCATCATATTAACTGACCATGCCGGCATTTTGAAGATCAAAACCAGAAAAAATTCAAAACGGAAGTGATGAAGACCATGCCGGAATTGATGAAGACCATATGCCGGAACATGGTACCGGCATGGTCTTCATCACTTTCAGCATGATCTTCATCACTTCCGAATAAAAAAAAAATAGTTTCCAAAGTGAGGAGAAGAGAATTTGATATAGAGTGGGGAGAGTTTAGTATTTCAAAGGGAATGGGGAATATTTGAAGAACGATTAATCGTCGATGAAGAACAGCGAAGAAGATGAAAAAAAAAAAAATTCAAAACCTAAAACTGTCAAAAAGGTACCTCAAATGGAATTGGGGGATATATGATTTTGATTTTTAGATTTTATGTTTTAGGAGAAAGGGCATAACAGTCTTTTCATAATGTTTTTTAATTAATGAAAGGGTGTTTTGGTATTTTCGCACCTAAAAGACACCCCTTAGCATCCACCTTTGGTTGGGGGAAGTAATTCATATCCCCCAATTAAAAGTCATATCCCCCAATTGTGGGTTCATTAGAATAGGATATACTCCCCATACCTCATGGTAAGAAAAAAATAATCCCTCCATTTGATTTTCGTTTCCCGCACAGAAACTTCAGAGCCTTTGGAATTTTTATTTGAGAGGGAAAAAATTTTGAAAAGTGAAAGTGTAGATTATTTCCAATTTGGATATATATTTGATCATGGGAATTTGAGATTTTATCATAAATTGTTTGGATCCTTTCCCATGTATGAGTAGAAGTTTTATTAGGAATTTTATAACTATCCATAAATGTTTTTATTTAAAAATGGAATGACAATTAATACAAAGATATTGAGTAACTTTTTTTCCTTATATATGATGATAATATTTAAGATTTTGAATTAAGTTTATATTAAAAATAATTTTATGATTTTTAAATATAAAGGGTATATTTGATAGTTTAAGAGAAAAGTATGTCTACAAACAGAACGGAAAGATAAAAAGAGACAGACTAAAGTAGAAATTAGGACAGATAAAAAAAGACAGAGGGAGTAATACACAACAAGCAGTTTTGTTGCTAGCAGTTAGCACCATGTGAGTCAAGAATATTGTTAGATTTTGGAGTGTGTTTGTATATATGTGTTCAATTATAGTTACAATTATTTATTTATGTTTGAGGAGAATTAGTAGAAGAGACAAATAAGAAGGAGAAATGGAATAACCTCTCATTAGTTGATCAACCCTATTACATAATATAGTTGTCCTTTATATACAATCAAAGGTAAAACCCTAACTATCTTGTTGGGCCGCACACCTATGGGCTATAGGCCCTACAACACTCCCCCTTGTGCGGTGCAATAGAATTTCATAAGAAGTGCTTCAGATTTAGTGCTTCGAATGTAGTTCTTCAAATGTCTTCCTCTCCTTGATGACTTGTGTCGAAATCAATTGCCTCATTAAAACTTTGACAAGGAAAAACCCAGTGGGACAAAACCTTGGTACAATTCTTCACATGTAGTACTTCACATGTTGTCTCGTACTTTACAAGTAGTTCATCACATGCAATACGATCTTTAAAGATCGATGAGTCTAAGTTAATTTCCTCGTTAAAACTTCGTCAGGGAAACCCAAAGGGACAAAACCTGAACTTAAGAAAAAAGAGTACAATATTAACTAAACTTAGAACATAGTTGGATGCGTATACGTTGCCTCATTAAAGCCTTGACAAGGAAAACCCAATGGGATAAATCCTTGACGAAGGGAAGAGAGTACAACGTGACAGATGCAAGTAAAGGTGATCCGTTGAAGATGATCACTTTGTTCCGTTGAAGTTGATTAGTTGCTTCACAACTCCTAAGGCAGAAAATCCTTGGGGGAAAGACAATAGCCGTAGTTGGGAAATTATATTCCCACTTTTTGTTGTTGTCTCATTAAAAACCTTTCCGAGCAACAAAACCCTGTGGGAAAAAATAACCTCGATGAAGGAAAAGAGTTCAACACACCATTAGATGCTCCCCCTGATGTCAGACAATTTTCATTAGTCTAATGCAGTCAAAAGGAGTTTATCACACTGTACCTCGGTGACTTGAAAGCTTATAAGACCATGTTGTTGATCCTGGAAGTTACGTTGCTTAACAGACTATCGCATTTCATTTCTTTGATTCAAATATTTTCAGTAATATCAACGTGATCTTTATATCTTCAACGTTCAACATACTTGATGTTTTTAGTGTCGTCTCGCTAAAAACCTTGTCGAGTAACAAAACCCTTTGGGAAAAACAATTCTCGATCTAAGGGAAAAAGAGTACGACACAACTTCAATTTCGAAGTAAATTATTTCGACATCATATCCTTGGATCCTCCCCCTGATTACTTTCAGAGTTATTTCAGACAGTTCCTTTAGTCATGTATTTTTCGAAGCTGAATATTGGTAATGACTTAGAAAATAATCTACCATATCTCCCTCTGATTACTTTCGTTGGAGAAGAGATTATTGTTCCTTCATAATCAACAACTTTTGAAATGCACTTTCATTAGCATTCCTTTTAATGTCTTTGTAGGGAAAAAACGAATTTATGTCAATGGTTACTTTTAAGTACATGATTATATTCATTATACCATTCCAATGATGTTGCGTTGGCACGGAGCTATATCTAGCTAACAAGTTCCCTGAGGATGTAAGATTTAATCGAGTACATTATTACACTAAGTACAACAATGCATCTATTGTACTTAGATATGGGAATTTCATCTCCCAACACATCTTCATCATATTCCTTTGGACGAAATGGTTGCTAACTTACATTTGAATTTCGACTAATCATGGGAGTGCTATCAGGATGCATGTCTTTGTTAAATTGCCTGACAACTTTAGACAAATGCAAACTGGTGGGATAATATACCTCAAGCTCAGTATTCGGTCGAGCTTTCCCCATATTTTTCATCTCAAATTTGGATTTCAAATAGATTTTAAGATCTCTTGTTACATCAAGAGTACACATCATGTCTGTAACATCAACATAAATAGCTACAATTCCAAATCAGGAACTTTCTTATGAACAGGCAAGGAAAAATAACTTAATTTTCTATCCCCTCCAAATCAAATAGCCACTTAGACGGGTATACCACATCCGCATGATTGCTTGAATCTATAAGTGAGCGTTCCATCTAACTGTAAACGCACTCTGTGGTTTAGAGTCATTTGATTTGGGAAACAAAAGTCTATCAAGTACTTTTGTAAATATCTTCTATCTCTTGATTCTTTCAGAGATACGTAACAACCACATACATATGCTGCATTTCAAGTCCTTTTGAAATTACCAAGCTAACTAAGCAGCAAAATTCTATAATGCTTATTACAACAAAGTAAACAATTCCAGGGCTTTGTGAGATACCTCGCGCCACAAGTAGAGTCTTTATACCATTACGACTTCATTATTCTCATCGTGCTTTGTGACAAATAATCATGTATGTCCACAGGATTTACACTTGGTTGGTTAGCACTACCACACCAAATACCTATATATTTGTCAAAGAATCAAATTCTACCTGGATTGTGTAGGCCAAATATGCTATTTATTTGAAATTAATCAAAATAAAGCATGGTTCGATCTCATTGTGCTCTACTTTCGGAGCAACTATTTATGGATTATATCATCACTTTTCACTCATGATCCTTCCATTGACTCATGTGCATTCTCATAATCCGTCAGGATTTCATTGTTCTCTAGAATCATTTAAAACTTCGGAGCGTCCTCCAGTTTGATTCATGGACATATTCAGAGACAATCTTATGAGATGATTTCTGATGATATAAATAAGTTGTGCCTTACTCACCTACTTCCTTTCTATGTGAGCATTGATCGAACCTGGTGGTCTCTCCATCTTCCTTTATGGAGTCACGGCCTCAACTACACTTCCACTAAGTGTAATTGCAACACCTTAGTCTATGGTGTACCCCATAATGAGGATTTCTAATCTTGCAGGAATATTTGCAACTGGTATGTGTGATCTTGTCACTTTAGCGACATCAGTGTATGTTCTGAAAATCGATTATTCTTTGTCACTTCACATTTACATTTGTGGAGTACAAGAATCAACATGAGACATAGTGGGAACACACCATGACAATTCCTGCCGTTCCCTTAGAAAATACTTTTTCTTATCTCCCCCTAACGACGGGAAGAATGTCTTATTAAAATGACAACCCGCAAATCTAGCAGTAAGAAATCTCCTGCCAAAAGTTTTAAAATGCGGATAATTGTTGGGAACTCATTTTCAACATAACTACTTAACAGTTTTGAAAACCCATCATAGTACGATGTGGAGTCGTAATGGCACATATATAGTGTAAACAAAAATGCGTAAAAACACGAATGTCAGGCTTAAATCCAGTTACCAACTGGAATGTAGAAATGGTTGACTAATATTGTGTTCTAAAAACACATTAAGTAATATGCGTGTAATATTGCATATCCCCAAAGCAATAAAAGACAGGTTGGTACACATACCTATTCCTTAGACACCATCTGTAACCTTTGATGGTAGCCTCTGCGAGACCATTGGGTATAAGATGTTCTATATTGATCTTATTAAACATGCAATATTCATCAAGTCCTTTTGGTGTAAATTCTCTAGCATTAACAAGGGTGGTTAGCCTTTGCACTTTGCATTGTGCGGTATGTTCTAGTAGTTTTCAAACGCTAATTTCTTAGGAAATATAACTATTTCCAAAATGTCAAAACACTCACCAGATCCATCAGTCACTTTAATGGTCCGCATTCTGCATGAATATTTTTCTAAATTTCACCTTGTTTTCTTTGTAATATGAAATTTTTACCATTTGCATCTTAGGATGGTCTCGATCCTGTTTTACTGAGACTTTGTAAAAATGAGTGATATGCTCTCTTACTTAAAAGCATAATGTAACGGGGGAGGGGGTTGTGCATCTAGTACTTTAGAAAACACTTATTGAGAGATATGTCATTACTTCGCATTCTGTCAATATTGATCCCATTTTTTTCACTCAAATAAAGTGATGTTCACATGAGTCCTTTCAAAACGATCATCATGTCATAACCAAAGTTGCTTTATGGTTATACCCAAAGCATGTGTGAGTCAGTTTCCAACATTTCATTGTCGGAGTCAATATGATTCAATAATCCAAATATTATAGTGAATTACATTGCACTAGATTGAATCATTAGTTTCTATAGAATATATTTCCTTCCAAATATATTTGAGACAATAAAAGATGCAATCAACTACATTCTCATCATTTTGATGTTCCACAAGATATCCATTTGCACGGGTTACTTGGGAATTTAACAAGGTGTGATTATCTTTTGGTACATCTATAGATTTCTGCGGCGTCTTTGTTCTATCTTGAAAAAAAATGAGCAGTGCTGCGCTCCATAAAATAGTCAATTGGCTAGGCAAAGTTCTTATTGCCATTAAAGTTGATGTGAAAATTGGTTGTTACTATGATACACATACACATTATATTGTATATACCAACACCTATGACTAGGTGCATTTCCAACTCTTTTATTTATGATGGGAGCTAGAGTTACATTTTAGCTTCATCCCATATTCAGATGATACCTATACTTTGGTGTCATTACTGCTGGGAAAATAAAATAAAATAATAATAATAAATTTTTTTATCTCATGATATATATGTCCCTTTTCACATGCTTTATATGAGTCGGTACGTCTAACCCTCATTACTTTGGGGTTCTTTCCATTTTCAATTTTGCTACATTTAGCTTAATTTGAGAAATTTCTTTATCTCAATAGGCCAAGAGAATCTTATTACACATGTCAACCACTTACTTTAGGTTGAATATATTACTAAAGATAATTCTCTTGTTCTCATACTCCAACATATACAGGTTCGTTAGTATTATGGATGAAGTAGAGAAATGAAAATTTTATGACTCATATCATCTTTTGTGAGTTCTTCCAAAAAAATTTGGAATACATGTGATTTTATTTGAACGTATGTTTTGAAACTATTGACAGATTAATAGTCGAGCAAGTGGATACATTCCACGGAATATTCAAAAAAATTTGGGAAAATATCAATTATCCAATATTGGTGCTCAAGTACTTCTAAGCCCCAAATGAATACATTGGAATCGAGTTGGTACAACCAATTGAACATCATTCAACAATAGCCCATATAATATTCAAGAGAACAAGATAACAATAAAACCAAAATTCTTAATGGTCGAAATCAACAACTAAAATTTAAATCGACCAATAATATATGGACTTATCTTAAGAGAAAAACAGAACTAGGCATGTTCTAAAAATAATAAATTAATAAGCCCAACAAAAAAATCAAATGTAAACACACAGATTAGTTACATACCTCGAAATTGGTTCCCACTACATATACATAATACCGGAATGTACATCGTCGCTCACCGCCCAAAAAGAAATTGGAATAGAGCAGGACAGGTCATAATTGGACCGGACCAGTTTCAGTTGGACAGAACCGGTTTCAGTTGGACCGAACCGGTTTTAGTTGGACTGGACCGGATTGGGTTGGACCGTGCCGGATTGGGTTGGACCGAACGGGAACGGAACATGATTGGACCAAACGGAACCCGACCGAAACTTTCATTAAGATCTTCAAAGATTTACTCCATTGTTTTCTCTTTTCAGTAGGTTTTCTCTCGCGCATTAAGGAGGACATATTTTTCCTCACACGATACAATAAAATTCATTAATCATCATCATAAATTTAATTAAGAATAAAAATATCAATCATCAAATCCATCATGGATTTATAAGCATATCAATCAAACATGTGATAAGAATAAAATAACAGAAAAAAAAATATAGCTATCGATTAATTAAAAAAAATTTAATCTATCTACACATCAATCATACTATTCTGACAACAAGTTATGAAGTAATAATAATAATGTACAACATCAAAAACAAGGGAAAAGTCTAGAACTTGGACAATAGGCATAGTCCAAAACTAGGACAATGAATCTGAATCTTTAATCATTCCCATCTTCACCCACTACTAATCTCGATGCTAGAATCATTCCCCTCTCAAAGGCTCAGATTCATTGTCCCAGTTTTGGACTATGACTAATGTCCCAACTGTAGACACTTCCAAAAACAAGACTATATGAGGAAAAACACAAGTGAATAGTGATGGGTGATGGCTTACGAATTGCTACGGTAATTTGTTTCAGAGAAGCATGCGAAAAATAATCATACCCAATCAAACATATCACGTCAATCGAGATACAGGAGATCAATTAGCATAGATTTGTAAACATAAAGCAAAAATGTACCAGCAATACCCAAACATACGTGGTGAAACCATACTAGGTGGTCAGGCGTTACAAAGTAAGCAGGGGAATAGATAGTAAGTATAAAAAGGACAAACAATAATGAATTATAATAAAGTGAATCATAAAGTCAATTTTTTTTAATTTTTTTAACAGCACAAAAACAAGTTGTACGGTTGCAAAATACCTTTTAAAAAAAAAATACAGAATACATTATTTTATTATTTTTGGAAACACTTTAAAATTCTAAAAAAAAAATACCTTAACGGTGGTAACATGGATCACAAAAAAAAAAAAATCTTATCAAAAAGTATCTCATACAAGTGATGATGTTGACAAATCAGTGATAGGGATCATTAACATGATTTTTAAGATAAATAGAATAATAATAAAACGTCAATCGAACATGAGAGATTAGGTTTGGGTTTACCAAACATCAAACAAACATAAGAAGACAAAAGAACAAAAAAATGGAAGTACATTTATCAGATGATTAATTCGTACATGAGAGATTAGGTTTACCTTCTTAATTCGTACGATTAATAGAAAAATGGAAGTACCTCAGAACCCAATTAGTAGAGATTGGATTTCCTCCACGAACCGGAAAAACACATGCATCAGACGGGATCAAACCAGATCGCTGGCATATAATTTTTTTTTTTTTTCTCACAGAAATTTGGTTAAGATCAAAATCTAGATCCGTTGATTACCACGCCTTGAACAGATGAAGAAGAAATCAATAATAACTAAAAAAAATCTTTTACACACGGTTAGAGATCGTGATGATAACGTGTTTGAGGAGAATTAGTAGAAGAGACAAAGAAGAAGGAGAAACGGAATAACCTCTCATTAGTTGATCAACCCTATTACATAATATAGTTGTCCTTTATATACAATCAAAGGTAAAACCCTAATTATCTTGTTGGACCGCACACCTATGGGCTATAGGCCCTACAACAATTTATTATTTATTAATTATTTTTTTGACTCAAAAAGGGAAAATTTTATTAAAATCCAATACATCACTAAGGAAGTAATGGTATTGGTGAAACCAAAATACAAAGATTCTTCCAAAAATTACATAGACTTAATGAACAACAACCTCATAATTATGAAGAACCATGTCCAAGGTGATTCCTTCAAAGATTTGAGTACCCACATGCCAATTGTAAATCAAAGTTTTGATTCCATCTTTCAAGTTTTTTGTTGAGTTATATCCACCATTAAAAGCTCTTGAGTTTCTTTCAAGCCAAACATCCCACCATATTGCAACTGGAATTATGTCCCAAATCTTGGTTTTCAAACTTCGATTCTTCCCTTTTTTTCTTCTCCATTCCCGTAATGTATCCCTCACACTTTCTTGAAACACCCATTGAAGATTATAGACACTTGAAAACTACAACCAAATTTCTCTAGTTGTATCACAATGCAAAAACAAGTGTTGGTTTGATTCAACACTTTTCTTGCATAACAAACATCCATTCACATTATATGCATTCCTCAGTGAATCCATTGTTGGTGCAACATTATAGCAGAGAGACCAAACAAAGATAATCACCTTTTGTGGTATTTTTGGATTCCACACGCTTTTGTAAGGGAAAACTAGCAAACGATCATCCTCCAAAGACATATAACACACTGCCACTAAGAATGTTTTTGTACCATTCTGCCATATTCTGTGATCCTGACCTTCACCTCTATGAAAAGTGGCTAGCAAATTCAACAAATGAGCTATGTTTTTGGATTCCACACGCTTTTGTAAGGGAAAACTAGCAAACAATCATCCTCTTAGCTTCCCTTAAATTCCTGCAAAAACCAAAATTCCAACTGTTCCCAGCAGTAACATCTAACACCTCCTGAACAGTAACATCTTGCAGTCGGCTCAAATTTTATAAATTTGGGAACCTTGCTTGTATAGATTGCTCAGTCAGCTAAACATCCTTCCTGAAAAGAACTCTATCACCACTATTCACCTGTAAAGTTGAATTTTACTCCACATATCTCCTACTCTTCAGATTGTCATCCCACAAACTTTTCCCCACTGACTTGTTTGTAGTATTTGGGAGAAAAGATTTCTCATTACCACCAAATTTAATTCTCACAATTTTTCTCGATAGAGCTTTTTCTTCATTTCCAAACCTCCATATCCATTTGGCATGTAAAGACCTATTCATTAGTCTTAACTTCTTTATACCAGTTTCACCCCTTTCATTTGGTAAATTTATCTTTTTTCTAGCCTAGCCTACCTTTCTTAGGTTTGTTATTCACAGAGCCCCAAAGAAACTGTCTCATAATCTTCTCCATTTGCTTCTCAACAGAAACCGGAAGTTGAAAAAGATATAAATAATAGACTGATAAACTGGAAAGCACATTTTGAATCAACATGAGTCTACTTCCTTTTGAAATATACTTCCTTTGCCACATACTCAACTTCTTTTGAAAATTTTGCAGAATTACATCCCATACTCCCACTGCCTTAGATTCACTGTCCAAATGAATTCTAAATATTTTAGGAAAAACAGTAATTTGACATAGTCACGGTACTATCGGAGTTCTCTGTACTGTTCTTTTACGGCCGATTGTAAACTTATTGTAACTTTGCATTTTATTATGATGAAAAATATTCTTCTTATATAGTCACAGACGTGGACTCAATTGTCAGTTTACTTTTGCATCTGAAAGTGGTATTAAGGCGTAAAAGAAATCATAAATCTTCGTAATTTCGGGGGATTGAACTAGAACAAGAATTAGGGTATACTAGTGTGTGCTTTTTTTATATATTTTAGCCTGCTATCCACAACACAGTTTAAATTGTGCTTATTTCAACAACCAATCTCCATTATTTAATGAGCCTAATTACTCAAGGAGACAATCATTTCTCCCTCTTCATTTGTCTCAATCCTCGGGCGAACCTTGCAGCCCCTTGTTTACCTAATTATCTACCCGCTTCTTTTGGAAAAATCCCAACTTAGTTTTCTCCACCGTCTTATTATTTTTCATGATCTAACATTAACATCATTGATTTTCTAATCGATTTCTAGTACAACTACTCACAAGGACTTGCATATATAGACCTTTCCTCAATAGATGCAAGTATTATAACAAATCCCATTACGTGCATAAATTTATAGACATAAAATTCTGGAAATCCATGTGAACTAAAATCACACATTACTTGTTGGTGTACATGAACTTTTGGTATTTACTTAGGCAATAAGCGGCGTATGCCCTTGGCGTCAGGATGGATGATATTTTTTTCTGAAATACTCGTATGCATCTTGCAACTCTTTTAAGAACTATCTTTCAACCCCACCAGCATAATTTAGTCGAATATAAACCAGATTAAATGCGAAGCTGGTAGGGATTGATATATCGGTTCTTATGCTGACACTTATGGAAGAGGGAAGCGGTGAGTTCAACAGTTTCGCCTCGTCGGGTGAAAGAAAGGACTGAGTGCAGTAGTGAGGAAGGAAAAGAAGATTTAAGGAAGGATTTAATCCTCGACCAAATATATTGTACGGTGGTGTTATTCAGCTCCCAATTAAATAAAATATAAATTAAAAAATATTCTAAACTAAGTATAATATACGGAAATGCTATTCACCTTCTTAATTTCCACCTCCCTATTATACTCCCTCGAATCTAAACCCCATATCTGGGAAATGGTGAACCCTACCTGTACTTGAATGTCATTTAAATCCTAAATATGTGGTGTAGATTGAAGGGAGCGGAGTAGGGAGGTGGAGATTAAGGAGATAAATATCATTTCCGTATATTAATAACAAGTCTTCGGTACATCCGTGCAGTTGCGCGGGCTAGATTTATTAATATGATTTAACCACTCATTTTGCGTTGTCTTCACCTCTCTGGCTTACACTTATGAGTAGCTTCTTGTCAATAATTTTTCCTAATCGAAAATGTATATTGCGTACTAAATGTGATACCTAGGTTTCTGCATATATATTGTCACCGGTATGTTACAAAAAATTGGGTTCTGATCAGTATCCGGTAGCAACGCTAAGATGACCTAAGTGAATAACATTCGAGGATTAAGAGGGAATGCAAAGGGTCATCCAGAAACAGTAGTACAACATTTCCATAGGTCATAAAGTAAATGCGCAAACTAATTAGATCTATATGTATGACTTGACAGCAATTAATTAAAGACAATTTGTATTTCAAGGCTAACTCACATTCCATAACAGGAAGGGACAAAAAATAAAAAACAGATAGCACGTTTGAAATATATATCAAGGAGCCTGTACACATTTATCATAGTCACCAACAAAAGAAAATAAGGTAAGGTATCATGAAAGATAAAAGAAATATGTCTTTGAAGAGCTCACCCCAAGCGGTTTGTCATTTTTAGAAACTCTAAAAGATGGCAGAGCACATCCAAGCGGTTTGTCATCTTAAATATGAGTGAGGAAGAGATACCTGAATCAAGGAGTTGGAAGAATAACTTGTCTCGCCACTGCACCATTCATCTGAAAAATTGGAGGGACCTCCATTTGTATAAAAGCTTGCAAAAGAGAAGAATTTAATCTTATTGTTATTTCTTTAATAGGGGGTTTTGTGACCATGACGAATTAAACCATCCAAAGCAAAAAGGCTTGAATTCGAACCTGTGAGAAGATCTTCATTCGTCATTCTTTGTTTCTACTATTCACGTAATTATTTGTAAGTCTTTCACTGCATTACACAGAACACCAATAACAACAAATTTTGGCCATCCATCAGTGATGACGGTTAGATGAATTTAGTTTAAGTTGCATGCTCGCCTCCTCAATCAAAAATCGGAATGTAATCCATCTGCATTTGATACTTCAGGAAAGTAATATATTATTACCATGAATTTTCTTCCACACATAATTTGTACTCGTAGACTTTTTCGAGTTTCTTTTCGACAACTTTCTCCTAGAATGTACAGATACACAACCAAAAGATGAATTAAACCATCCAAGATTCCACGACATAAAGCTTGAATCTGACCTGTCACCACGTACTGGCAACAAAGGCACACACCAACCTGGAACCTTATAATAATTATTACCATCTTGAGTCTGATAATAATCATTTCCTAATTCTTCATACTTTCTAATTAATGGTGTTGACATTTTGACATTTTCTTAATTTGATGATCCTTGTCTTTCTGCTGTATATTTCCTTGGTGATAAACCTTCATGATCTACTTCTGGTGATACTTACACAAATGCCTCACTTGCCAGTGGAATTAATATTTCATCGGTAAAGATTTTATGGCATTCCGAACATATTACATGCAAGATGTGGGATGGTACTAACCGCGCGAATTGGTAATGTCCAGCATCTAACAACAACCTACAAAAAGAAAAAAAAAATCAATTGTTACTCAAATCAGTCCAAATATCAGTCATCTGGGTTTGGACAATTTCCTGTAGATTTTGTAAAGTTGTTATTAAGTATCAACAAATCTATCTATATAAAATAAAAAATAAAAAGAAATTAAAGAATCGTAAACACATATATATGTATTAAGTCACTAATGTAGAATGATAATGATATTCAATTTAATCAAAAGGAAGAAGCAGAATAAAATCCGAACGTTTAAGAGTCTGTTCCACTACGGCTCCTGGTATTTCAAATTAATAAAATTGATTTTCAATTATTCTCTCTAATACTTGGGAACTGGCGATGGTTAACATGTCTTATCGGGCAGAAGAAGGCTTCATGAAAGTAAGCAACAATTCAAAGCGTATTTCCTCATGGCCTCTGGCCTTCAAAAAGTTTGAGCATGTATAGCTTATGACTTACCGAAGAAGTATCGTCGAGATTGTGAATAATAGACGACTATCTAACAAAAGATGTTTCTCTTCGTATCTAATATCTTGTAAGACCATTGGCTCAACTGTTGTTTTGTAATGTAATCTTGGGTTCGGAATAATCGTTGAATTGATTTTTCAAATGCCCGTGCTTGTTTTCGCATTCACCATTCCGTCGGTATGGACTGATACATATCTAACCACTTGCAAATTAAACCAAAAAAAAGTCAAAAATTCAAACATCATCTACTTTCTCCCGTACATATTGATTAATTTTGAACTTGTATCATCGAAAAGAATTGGTAGCAAAGTGGATCAACAATAGCACAGGTCTAACATCATAACCATCAAATTCACCAGCACCATCATAAAAAGTTTCACCACCATCAATTCTACTTAGTTTTTGGATTTTTGAACAGTGCTATAGTAGGAAAGAATACCAGAAGCAATATATCCACCAGCTCCAGCTGCATTTATCAATTCAATTGGAAATCAATCTACATAAACAAATTTCACTAACTAAAAAGCACTTATAATAATCCAAACTAGAAACATAAAAATTAGAGGATTAAAATCTTACAGCTGATCAAAGTCTTTAATTATGTACCTAATAACCAGCCTTGCTTTTATGCGAATTTGGATGGTGTTAATTACTAGTAACAGAATAATCATCTCACTGGTCATGGCTAATTGATTAATCCAAAGTACTACCAAACGATCAATGTTGAACTCCAATTGACACCCAGACTCTGAAATGCAGAGTTAAATTTGAGCCTATTTTCAAGATACAAATCAAAACCCATGTTTCTCTAATTACGAAATTCAATAAATTCTCGTCTAATTGATCGACTCAATAACCCCGATCAAAAATTAGACATTTATTAAATAGGTATAAAAGGCTAACCCCGGAAGAACAAGAAAAAAAAAAAGACTAAAATCTCAAAGTTTGTCAATCAGCGATATCATACAATAGCCTCACTAACCAGATTTCTGTATCAAGCCCAGCTTCAAACTAATCAAAAAGTCTAAAATCAAAACTAAATTTTAAAATATGAAAAGGAAAATCGGGATTGAAATAATACATACCCATTGAATTTCAGGTTTAAGATGATTTAGAGAGTGTGAAACCAGATAACGATGAAGGAATTGAATTTCAAGATCTAATCCAAAGAAGGAATTGAAGTCAGCGAAAAGAGAGAATAGACGGAGATAAACTAAAGAAACGAAAAAAAAAGACGGGGTATTTTAGTCAACTGTCCTAAAATTAAGTTTTGATATCCGGGTGATATATCGAATTTGGATATTAGAAACGTATCTCGAAGAATCTTGGACATTAGAAAAGTCCTCGTATTTGACATGTCTTTTAGACCCAAAAATTCAAATTCAAAGGCTAATGAACCAAAAAACTGAATTAATTTTTGATTTTATACAAGTGAAATCAACAAGGATTATTTGGTGAGAAGGCGTAAATCTTTATCTCTCCTGAATCCAATTGTCTATCCATTTTTGGCTCTTTAAACGATCTTCTGACCATTTCTTTTAGTATCTTAACCATTTCTTGAAAGATCAATGTCCTGAAAACCGGCTCGGATATCGAACCGGAAAAAATACTAATCAAGGTTAGTTTCAACCTGTCCTTCTGTTATGTCGTTTGTCAGTGGGAACTTACAAATGCTCCAGTGTAGGAATTAGGTTATGCCACGCAGGGTTAAGCAAGAGTGACAGCTCAAGCTTTTTACATGGTTAACTACGAAAGTTTGTCCTTGACTATTTACAATTTTCGCCACAAACCTAACCTCATTCTAACTTTAACCATTGTGGGAATCTCCTCTATCACACTCACTGCCTCTCTTTCCCTAGCTTAGCCGTCAGTACTATCATTCCTACCATAAAGTCGATACCTCAAGCACAACCCCTACTTTAGAAGAAATTGATGATTGATGTTCATATAAAATGTGAAAAGATCTATAAAATCTGTTCACTTCTTAGGTCCTTTGCCATTGTGTTTATGTGATTGAAAAACTTGTTTGTGTATAATTTGCTACTATGAGATGTTGAATATTCAACACCAACTTAGTCAAGTGTTCACATCTATCTAAATTAACCTAGAAATATCTAGGATGTCTAGAGTTAATGTTAGATAATTAACATGTGTAAAATGAGTGTTCTAGAGTTAGACAAATCAAATAAGAATACTAGATTGTCTAGTAGTTGGTTTGGTGGAAGCCTCCATAGGCATAGTTGTTAGCCTCCATATGCATAGTTGTTAGCCTCCATAGACATAGTTCTCTTCTTCTTTTTGTAGCCTATAAATAGGCATGTTGTATTCATTTGAAAAACTTGTTTGTGTATAATTTGTTACTATGAGAATCATAACAGCAACATCACAGAGCGTCGCTGTCTATCTTTCTTGTATATTTTTCTGATCAAATTTGTAATTAGTTTTTTGTTAAGTTCAATTATTATCATTTGCATCAAAGGAAAGGGGAAAAATTCTGTTCATTTTTTGTTTTTCTCTCTATCGGTAATCTTAAATTTGTATGGATTTTTTTTTTGTTCATGTGTATTTATAAAAACTATCTCCTCGTTTGAATCATAGGATGATATGTTTGAAACTTTGAATCTTAAAATTCAGAATAAATACCGACTCATTGACTCGTACAAAATACACTGAATTAGGGGTCAAACCGGCCGGGTCACCCAAGTTTAATTAAACAAGTCGTTTTTTGTTGATTTTACTGGGTCACTGTTAATACGACGGCCCGAAAGGTGACTGGGTCACCGATTTATTGGCTGACCGGCCGGCCCGGACCGGTTTTCAAAACATTGTTGAAGATGCGGATATTAACCTTTCTTACTGCACTAAGTGTTAATCCAATCACCAAAACCTAATTTAATTTTCTCCAATACCTTATTTTTCATGACATATACAAAGATGCATTAACTTTTATAACTAGCACGTGTAAGTGAACAAACCTTCCAACGTTTGTTAGGGGCGCCCTGTGGGAGATGATACACGCACAACGTTTTGCACCGCGATCTGTACAACGAAGGGATCGAACAGCTGTTAGGGGCGCCCTGTGGGGGAGCTAACAGGGGGTGGGCCATTATGTGGGGTCCACTAAAAAAATTGTGTCACTCTCTCTGTAATTCACGGTGCAACTTATCGATGCACCTATCATTTTCGATTTATAGTCAACACATCTCTAAAGAGAGACAGGTTTCAAATTAACATGTTCAAAAAACTGATTATTTATAGTCCGGTCTGAGAAGAAAAATTCATTCATATTATCTAAAATCTGAACTGTCGAATTTACATGCTATATAATCAAGTGCGTAATCCATGAATATGTCCGGTTCAGCTATTTTATGTTTTTTATTTTTGGTTATGCCCATGGATGAATAGCTGATCGTGTAAAATGCATGACCGGAATAGCTGTCGAATTCCTTATGGATGTGAATCCTCCATGAGATTAAGAAGCCGTAAATCTGACAGAGAAAGGCAGCATCTTATACATTTCTAGGAAGTCATGTACTCACACATTTATCATTTTTCCCTCCAAACTGCGAAGAGTCAAAGAAAATGAACAGAGTAAACTGTAGTCAACAGTTCAGTTGTACCGTGTAATTTACGTGGGAACATAACTCAAGTTCCCACTGGTTACTGCACGACCTTATCATTTATGAAGGCCAAGCTGCACCAAAATTTCTGCAAAATAGGACAAGCTTGTTATTGGCACTATGCAAAGGCAATTAGGCTCTAATTAAGGGAGAAGGACTAATTTGGTGGCCTTTCTTCTAACTTTTCTCAGATGATTATAACAACCCCATTGCTGCCACTTCTTCTCTATTTCATCAGACAACATAAGTTGGGTGGCCTTTTTAGATTTTATTTTTCTAAATTAGGTAGATCGTGCAAACTCAAAAATCACTACAACAAAAGGCTTAAATTACTAGATCTAGGAATCATGAACCTATGATAAATCAACTAACTGAAGATGATGATGTCTCTAATCAGAATTTTGACAATGTGGTCTCATATAAGCTTTATTTATCATCTGTCATTAATGTGGGAACTGGGAACTGAGAAGGAGCTGATGTTCCCACTATATGTATCCTTTTTGTTCTTCTTTCGGGACTTTGAAGAAGACTGAGATCCCTTAAGTCTTAAGAAGTCTTTGTTTTCATGATATGCGTATGGTAATGTCACTCAGTGACTTGACTGGTCAAAAAACATAGTGACACACCCACCCTTTATGTCATATACGTAGGATTTCATGTCGACATGATCAAACTAGCTAGTAGCCGAAAGAAGAACAAATAAGGTTGTTGTTTGAGGTTTGGACTATTTGGTGGCAAAGGAAGAAGGAAGCAAAATAGCATAATACGGAGCTGTAGTACTTTCAAGTGGAAAACAAAAGCTGATCAAACTAGTAAGCATTATGATTGTTTTTGTTGGATTTCACTTTTTCTTTTCTTCTTTTTTTTGATCGACGTTGTAGTGATCGATTTACATCTTGCAAACTCTTTTAATCACAAGGCTAATTTACCAATTGGGAGTCCTCTTAAACATCTCTCGGCGTAATTTAGGAAAATAAAAAGAACATGAAAAAGTTGCTGAGTTTGATGTGGTATTACAATGCATGAGAATAGTGATCTCAATTTAAAATGTAGTTATGCCTCTAAGATTAAATTCACTATAGAATTGGAGAAAACAAAAGGTGTTGGTACATTTTTCTCTTAGTTCCAGGGGATCAAATTCCAAAATATGGTCCTCCATCCAGAGGACAACTAGTTCATGGTACTTTAAACCAAAGACAAAAACATGGTCCTCTTTCTTGTTGGACCACAGGTGACCCATCTATTCAGTGAAAAGGTTGGTACCGTTTGCATCTTCGATTTTTTTTTTTTTTTTTTTTTGAAGCATGTATTTTATTAGATTAAACTGAAACTACACGTGGGTAAATTATCCCCATTAAGTCTGTTGTTACAATCAAACTTATAGGTGGTGGAATTACATTATCTTACATTATTGTTGTGAGTCTCTCTTGGGAGAAATCGTCTGCCGCTCGATTTATCAAATATGCCGCTTGATTTCCTTCCCTGTAGACGTGTCTACTGGTGTATTGCTGAGTTTGGGTAAATCTTTGCTTGATTTCTGCAATCTGATCAGAAATATACCATGTAGCGTTTGCGTCCGAGGAAAGAAATTTCATTAAATTTTCCGAGTCCGTTTCGAATTGCACCTTTGAACACATCCGATCCGTCGCCGTTTTAAAAGCGATAAGCATGACCAAAGTTTCCGCTGCAAGAGTAGTGGTGATGCCAAGTGGTTGCGCTAAATCTAAGATTGTGCCGGCTCCTTCGTTTCGACATATAATAGCTGCTCTCGCTATTCCAGGATATCCTCTTGCTGCTCTGTCCGTGTTATTTTGATCCATTCTAAGTGAGGTTTGATCCATCCCACGAAGATGGTTGATTGTGCTGGATTTGGATACGGTTGCATCCCAGGTAGTACTGGCCGTAGGTGGTTCTAGGCCCATGAATATTCCTATTGGAGTTTGATGTCCATTTGCATTATGCTTGTCGGATTTTTTTGTTGGTGGCGATAAACTACGTTGTTCCTGTTTATCCATAAGGACCAAAAAAGGAAGCAAAAGGATGTGGTGACCGGGGCAGGAGGAGTTGGGACACAATCGCCTAAAACTTAGTGAGGTGGTATGTTATGAGAGATGTTCTGGTTGTTTATTATGTGAGATAGTAGGAGGCTCCAAGAATCTATGGTTGTTTGACAGTGAAGCAGAATGTGACTGGATGTTTCAAGATTAGAAATGAATTGGGGGCATAGGTTGGAATTGGTGAATTGGATGCTGTTGAGAATGTTGAGGTTTGGAAGACCTCATTAATAGCTTTTCACAAGAAAAGCTGAACTTTTGGGGAACATGAGAGTGTCCAAAGGAAGTTGATTAGAGTGAAAAGAATTTGATTATCAGTGTCCTCATTAACAAAATCTATGGTTCCTTTATCTTTACTTTTTCGCATTATATTGTTCATCTTTATAATATGATTTATACAAATATTGCATATTCAGTTCTAGTAGATATGTCTATATAATTAAGATCAATTAGTTTGCGTTTTTTGTACAATTCGTATCTTAAACGATAGCGCAAGTTTTAAGAACGATGTTTTGCATAGATGCTAATGGGTATTTTACTAGAGAGGTACCAAATTTCATAAGAAAAAAAAAATCATTTCGGGTTTATCTTATACATAGTTTAATAGCTTTCCCAATAATCTTAGATATTAAGACGAAAAGTTCAGATCTTTGTAACCAATAGGAGACAGTTGGTGCTTAAAGTTCTCCCTGCGGCAGTTGTGTAGTGTTTATGGGATGAAAGGAACAAAAGAGCGTTCAATAATGTGAGCAGAAATGATAAGGCTATAATCGATTCAATAAAGCTAACTGTCGCCTATTGGTTACATAATAGAGGGGTTTTTCACGGTATTTCTTTGGAGCAATTTGCCATTAGTTGGAAGGAAGTTTTTTTCCAACCTCCTTGATGTATGTTTTGTCTTGGGGCTCTTTTGGTGCTAGGTTGTGAGTGGTGATTTTTTTTCCTTCGGTCTTTTGGGGTGCTGGCTTGTAGCATTCCTTTTTCTTGTTGTTTTTATTTTGGTTGGGTGTCCTTCACTTTTTTTATCGAGGGCCTAGTCCATAGTTCATGTACTTAACCTCTTTTCTATAAAACGTTTAATTTACCGATAAAAAAAAAAAAAAAAAATTCTTTTCTCCTACCTTCTTATGTTTGTAGAATTGTAAGTTTGGAATCGAATTTCTAAGCACGATGGGAAATATTAATTTGTACAAGTATGAAGCTTGAAGAAATAAAGGATCAAGAATCAAGAATTTTCCGTAATGGGAAAGAGTTCAATCCTAATGGGAAAAGATGGTTGGTAATTCTTTATCCTGTTATGGGCCTTCATTGTCCACGGAAACTACTTGTTTGAAGTCGTAGAAAATAATGTTCGACTGTTTAAACGAGTCCATGTATTTTCTGGTAATAACTCAACAATTTCTTCTAATAGCTTGAACATTTCTTTAATGCAGAAGACCCCGAGAATAATTGTAATGGCAAGCGCAAATCCCCCCACCAATTAGTTTCCTCCAAAGTCCCATTAGTTTTCATGACATGTACGAACAGACATTAACTCTTTAACTAATTACAGGTGGAACTGTGCAAGTGAGCAAATTCCTACCGATTTATTAGCCAGTTTGGATGAATAGCATGTAAATCGTCTAACATCCGCTGTATGATGCATGATGGGGATATTCTTTTGGGGTCAAATTATTTCATGATAGGCAAAGGCATTTAGCATGTGATGACATGTAGTTACACCCAAAAGTAAAGTGGCTCAGTGATTTGACATGGGCGCCAAATCATTTCTCGACCCAAATGTATTTCACCATTTACAGATTGGTATCCACCGTAAAACTCGATCCCAAATCCGAATAAAAATGATGGTTTCTTAGATCGAAAACTATAATGGTTTTTTAGTCTAATAAAAAAGTGACAAACTTGCTGGGCCTGAACGCGCTATACAATGCTGAAACACCTATGAAGACGTGTCCAGTGTCCTTATTAATTGATGTCAATTTGAATTTCAGTTATGTTTCTAAGAGTTCAACGGAGAATGTATGTTGGATTTGTGGCAAGTGGCACCGACAAGGATTTGTAAATAGAAAGACGACTTCATTTTACAAGAGAAATCGTCATGTTATGATTTTATTTCTTCATCCATACAAATACCCATAAAGAAACCAAAAATATAATTTTGACATCTTCTCTCTCATCTCCTTTCATCTTCTCTCTAAGAAAAAAAAAAACACATTTTCTCCATCAACATTTTGCTCAGATTTGGTCCTTTTTGGACCAGATCTGAGCAATATTTCTCTCTTTTTTAAGTTTTTAGTGGGTTGATTTTGAATAAAACTAATTTTTCTATTAGTTTTTATGTCTTTCGACATTTTTCTTCGCTATTTGGAGCGAATTTTCTTCGCAATTTGGGGCGATTTTCTCTTCGCTTTAAGAGTGATTTATTCAAACCTTGATCGTTGGTTCGTGGCTTACTATTCTCGATACAAAAATATCGTTGTTTCAACACGGTATTGCTTTAAATCCAGTTTCAATCAAAAGGATTTGGGGCATCCAGGTATGTTTAGATCTACAAGATTATGGGCGAATTACTCCTTTCTTTTAGGAGCATCTCTTATTGAAGAAGATGAAAATCAGATTAAATGGTCGGAATCAATTCCAGATTATACCATCTTTTTTCCCTATTACATATACAGAAATTGGATATCGTTGCGGTTTATGGCTCTCTCTTTTCTCGATATACTTGTAATTGATATCTTTATTTGTATTAGGGTGTTGATTATCTTGTATTTGGATGTTTTTGTTATTCTTGTAAGCGATCATGTAATCACGATTTTGATATGAATAAATTGAAATTGTTGATTATCCAAAAAAAAAAAAAAAAATCAAAATTCGAGAAACACACCTACCTTTATGATTTTTATATTTAAAATAAGAGAAGTTCCCTTTTGTTACTTCGTGCCGGTCAATGTTATTGTCTTCTTATTAATTGATCGAACCTTTCTTTGATTAATGTATCTAAAGAACATGGTAATCCACGTTCACGAAGCGAGAGTTATTATCCCCATCTCTAAAACCTAACTTAATTTTCTCCAAAGTCTCATCATATTTTCATAATCAACGTTAAAATTGTTTTTCTTATTTGATCTCTAACATAAATAGACATGATTTAACTTGAAAACTCTACTAAATGGTGCAAATGAAGAGATGAACCTAATAATTTATAGGCCGGTTTGAGAAGGCACATTCATTCATCTCTTTCTCTAATTTATATGCCACAGTCACAGTCCATACCAATTAATATCTTGTTCAACAATTTCACGTTTTATTTGTCTGGGATGAAATGTTTATCATGTAAATTGTTAACATTGTCCGTTCCAAAAATGTGGAATGGAATCATATTTTTGTTGTTGTTGTTGCAAAAATGTGGAATGGAATCATATTTTTGTTGTTGTTGTTGCGGTTAAATTATTTGTTGGTAGGAACACCATAATATGATGGTGAACCTATTTACAAAATTGTTGGAAAATTGGGTCAAAAACTAGAGGACGAAAAAGAATAGAAGGATGGTGTGGCCCTGACTTCAAGGCTCTTTCGATTCTTTTAGAAAATAATTCAACCTTTCCAATTAACTTGGCAAGTACAACAGGTCTCTCGAATTATGTATCCGGGATTCAATGAAGCCCTAACACCATAATCGAATTCAAGGATTGTACTTCCTTGACCCGATCAAGAACACATTGTTTAAGGTTCTAATGATGCTATTGCAGAGGAAAAAAACAATGACATTTTGATGTGTTTTCAAGAGAAAAAATCACCGCTATTCATAGGGATTTCACGTTTCTCTGAGGTGTCTGTTCATCATCAACGACACCTTCAAAAGGCATCAATGGTGGTTGTTTTCAGAGACGCGTGTGTTCAAAATTTCAATGAAATCTGAAATTCGAATTAGGTCGATCACATCCGGAAGGGACTACGCCCCCCGATCCCCAGATAACAACAAACAAAAATGCATCATTTTGAAAATATCCAACAAAAATTGTGTTCTAATTACTGTGTCAAAGAGATGATCGCATGATGAGTAGTTGTTTCAATTGGTTAACAATAGATGCAATTACCTACGAATACAGCCAACTTTAATAATAATAATAATAAAGGCGTAGGGGCGTAGATTGTTGTTAGGCTCCCTGCCAATCCTGTGTAATGACCCTTTTTATTGTTCAATAAAAGCCCTCTGAGGTGGTGTTCAAATAATAATATTAATGTAGTAGTACGTCGTTGGAGCTTAGCTTGTTAAGCTTCCAACTAGTTTCATGTAATAATCGTTATCCAATAATATAATAATATTTTATAATAATAATAAATAAATAAAAAACTCAATTTATAGCCAGGTTATGTGTTTTATACTTTTATCATGATGATACTAACAAGTGATTAATAAGGTCTTCTTATATGGCCTGTTCTAACAATTCTCTTCCCGTTTCTTTTACAATTAATAATGTAGGTGTAAATTATCCAAGGGCTAGGTGGCAATATCTTAAGTTATGATACACCCAAGAATGAAGAGACGAGAGGCATGGAATAAAGACTGTCAGGCGCGAGATTTAAGAAGCCACGTGGATCGGGCATGATTGCTCTGCAACTGTCGGACAAGACTCGACTCCAGGCTTCTAACACAGCTGATAAGACAAGACACGGTGGGTCAAACGAGGAGCGATAGTCAAATGGATAAGAAGATACTTGTCACATCGGCCAACTGCAAGGGAGATAGACGAGAAGGGCGACATCGTGCCATGAGAACACCCGAAGGAATCGGCTCGGACGAGAGACAGGCGAAGGAATTAAAATACGTCGGCCACATGCACAGAAAAAAGGACAACATAAGCTGGCCCGACCACAGAACTTCAGATTAGATGTAATGTGACCAACACCTTAGTATGGTTGTATGTAACCCTTCCTATAAATAGAGGAACTTATATCCAAGAGAGGGAGGTTGTAATTTTTGGAGGAGAGAGTTGCTATCACACCAAGGAAGAAGAAAGTGAGAAGAGAGTTGATCATGTAAGTGAGTTTTGGGTTAAGAGCAACACCTTTGTAACACTTTGAAGTAATAAGATTTACCCTTTCACCCCCGTGGACGTAGGTAATCATACCGAACCACGTATATCTTGTGTCCATTGTTGAGTCTTTACTTTCATTTGCATGATCTATCCTATGTATGTAGTTTGTAGTAAAATGCATCTACATTCTGGCGCCGACTAAGGGGATCCGACTAATATCTCCGGATACCTTGCCTAGAAGGCCTTCAGGGACGATCAAAATCTCCTAAGTACGTGTTAATGTGTTGTAGTTGAAGCTAGGATGAACTCTGTTGGCTGAAATGATTGTTGTTTTAAGTTATTTATTGTGTGTAAAGTTACAGCAGTAACAGCGTCTTCACCAAGCGTAGTAGAGCTCTCGTTTTTTCGCCCACCAAAAGTTTGATCGGCAGAGAATCTTCATAAGCTCACCGACGACTAACAGTTCGGGTTAGAAGCTAGGGAGAGAATCTGCTGAAAGGATGACTACTTGTTTTCGATGGTTGAGTGAATTTTAGTGATTAAGTAAGCTGTTGAATGTTCGGAATTACAAATTTTTTTGTGTTCTAGACGTCTCCTCATGCGATAAGCTTTCGACCGTGTGGAGTTTTGCCCGGCGGTGTATCATAGGTCATCGGATAGGTCATAAGGAGAACCAGGGAAGGATGTTCATGATTAGACTTGGAGAAAATGGAGTTTGTAAAAGCTTGATTCGATCCTTGGGGTTGCGTGCCGTACGTTTTTAAGCATCACGTGCATAAGATTAATGATTTGGAGCATATAGAATAAAGGACAAACTAACTTAAATGCATGGATCGGGTACTGAAAGCGACGTCATAGAGACAAAGAAGTACAGTCTGCCACAGATTCAGCATAGGGTCAAAATAGGGTAGATAGGCGAAACCCACCTGATAATCGGAGTAGTAGTAATTGTGGTGTCAGTCGAAATTTTTCCTCTTATGGTTTCAACTTTTCGTTTGTAAAAAATTGGTCAAAGTAAGGTGTTCTTTGTATTTTCTGACGTAGGTAGGGACGATACTCGGCTCACCGCGCATTGTGCCCGATGGCTAGCACTTCAGGAGAGGAAAGGATGTTGAGGAATCGCACGATAACTAGCAGCAGCATGCAGGCAGGGGTAACTGGGCCGAGGCAAGATGACAGTCGACAACCACCGCCCGAGGAATCACATGTAGCTGCACGAGGCATGTCAATTGTTGATGAGGAAGTGGATCTGGGGCGATATGATAACAACCTACCATTGGACCAGGTCATCTTGACCCAGAGAAGAGTGGACCATGTTGACGGACTCACATCCTCATATACCGATGATTATGTGGAAGCGCTTGCAGCACAAGCCCAGCGAAAACGAGAAAGGAAGCAAGCCGAGTACCAGGAAGCCTTAGGCAGGGAGCAAGAACGTCTCAGGCAGATTCAATTGGGATGAGGAGCATCTAGCAACATCGGCCCTGCACCTACCCACGCAACAGGTCATGCAACTGGTCCGATACTACCCCCACCAACATCGGTACCACTACCGCCTCAGCCACACCACCCTAATGGAAAATCTAGCCATGAAAGCACAGACCCGACACTCTTAGCCATTTTAGAAACTCAAAGAAGGAAGGAGGCGGCTTTAAGGTAGCTCCAGCAGCGGAATCTCGCCTTAGAATTCAAAAATTATCAGTTGAGGAATCAACGAACTAGATCAAGAGGTTCGTCAAGCCGAGGAACGTCGAGTCGTCATGACCTATCAGGTCAATCACCACCTATAATGGGACCAAGCAACCCTAATCGGTCTGGGCGATTAGGTCAACCACCACCACCTCCCGTACCCCCCCCCCCCCCCCAAAAAAAAATAAATAAATAAAAATATATGGGCCACCCGAGGACTCGTCCACTGACGAGGAAGGGCGAGGAAGGGACGGACGACAGGATCGAGCAACAGAAGCAAAGCTCAAGGAATTGGAGGAAAAAATCAAAGATATCTCGGGTGGAAGTGAAGAAAACAAATTGGCAGAGATTATGAGCGAAGCCGAGAAGACGCATTTCTCTCAAGAACTCGAGCAAATGCCGTTTCCCCCAAAATGTTCTTTGCCTACATTTCCTTCTAGATTCGACGGAATATGAGATGCGATCGAGCACCTAAAAATGTACACCATGTCATTGATCCAGTGGAAGAACAACCCGGTAGTCATGGGTAAATTCTTTCCAGCTAGCTTGGAAGGCGAGTCACGAGATTGGTTTTATTCGCTCCCACCTGGGTCGATTAACGAGTATGATATGCTAGTCGAGGCCTTCCTTGAGACCTACATGCACAACAGCCGACCCCGGCCAAGAATGAACAAGATGTTTACCCTCGCCCGAAGATTCAGAGAGCCCTTAAGAACCCTCACTGATAGATGGAGGAAACTATGTACTGAAATCGGAAAAGTACCGGTGGATCAAGCCATCTTTGGGTTTGAAAACGCGTTGGGGAGATCGGACCCCATCTGGATAGCCATGTTCTCCGGAAAATCGAAAACCTTAAAGGAGATGAGAAGGATGCAAGATCATTACATCTCCCTGGAAGAAATCCAGGCCTAGTCAAGAGATAGAGGAGTACAGGAAGCCAGTGCTGAAGCTGGTAAGGAAGCCAAAACGGTCACAGACGATCCTACTAGGCGCCCAAAAAAGAGATCGGATCCTACCCAAAGGAGCGATGTGAAGAGAGAGTGGATGTCCAAAGGGAAGAAGCCGAGACAGGAAGCCCGATCAAATACCCCTCTGAATGCTTCCTTGGAGGAAGTGTTTAAGGAAGTCGAGAAGATAAACGATATCAACTACCCAGCGTAAAGGGGAGTCCAATTCCAAGGGACCAGGGATCACCCCGAATACTGCCACTACCATCAATATAGGGGCCATTCCACTAACAACTACCGAGAAGTAAAAGATATTGTACATCATCTCATCCGAGATGGGTATTTGAGGCAGTTCGTCCGACAACCACCTCGGCCGATGGCAACACCCGATGTGCTGGTTCATCAAGTTCGTATCGATAGGACGACTCAGTTCGTGGGTACCATTTCACACTTAGCTATTCAAGGCTATGCTCTCGGCCCGGTAATCACCTCTAGGATCCACAAAAGGGACCGCGATGGTAAATAAATATTTAGCGTAGCCAAGGAATTACCTATGGAACCTTGGATGGTGCAACCCATTTCGTTCTCGGCCAAGGATGTCCCAGCAAACGGACAAGCACACAGCGATCCCCTGGTCATCACCTTATTGATCGAGGATTGGGGAGTGAGGAGGATTCTGGTGGATAGCGGGAGTTCAGTCGAGGTGTTATTTTACGATACGTTCATAAGAATGAAACTATCAGACGACGTACTCATCCCCTCAACATATCGCATCTACGGATTTAATAGCACAGTAACCATCCCTAAGGGCGAAGTAACTTTGAGAGTTGCGGATGGTGGTGGCTACCTTGACACACTAACCACCTTTTGTGTGGTCGACGTCGCCTCACCTTATGAAGCAATTATTGGGAGACCTTGGATCGCTTGGATTAAAGGGGTGGCATCAGCATATCATCAGAGATTAAGGTTCCCGACTTACAAGGGAATAATTGAAGTTGTGGGCGACACTCAAGCAGCGCGACAATGCATACAGGTTGACACCGAAATCAATGAAAATCGGAGGGCTCAACAAAGACAAAAGAAGAAGGAAGCCAAGGAGGCTAAAGCTTCAGAGGAATTGGAGGAGATTATTTCACAAGTGGTCATGTCATATGAGACCCAAGAGAAAGATCCTTTATACCAATAAAAGGAAGCGGCTCTATTCCGAGAAGCCAAATCAAATTTCTAAACAGTTGAGCCTACTCGGGAAGTGAACTTGGGGACGGTAGAGGATCCGAAGGTAGTAAGGATCGGGGCACTTCTATCGGACGAGCAAGAAAGTCAAATCACGACGGTATTAAGGGAAAATTTAGACGCATTTGCCTGGGAAGTACGCGATTTAGAGGGCATCGACCCAAAGGTCTGCTTCCACCACTTAAAGATTGATCCAAAGTTCAAACTAGTCAGGCAAAAAATGAGGTGTATCACGCCAGAATTACAGGCAGCAGTAGAGGTCGAGCTAAAGAATCTACAAGAGTTCGGAATAATCAAGAAATCCCATTACCCACAGTGGATATCTAACATGGTCGTAGTGCCAAAAAAGAAAGGAGGAGTCAGAATATGTATTGATTTTAGTGACTTGAACAAAGCCTTCCCGAAGGACAGCTTCCCCCGTCCCATCATAGATCAACTAGTAGAATCGATAGTCGGATATGAGGAGATGACCCTAATGGATGGATACATGGGCTATAACCAAATACCGTTGGCGTCCGAGGACCAAGAGAAGCATACTTCCTTCTTCACACCAAGGGGATTGTGTTGTTACACCAAGATGCCCTTCGGGCTTAGAAATGCTGGAGCGACATATCAGAGATTGGTAGGAGACATATTCGAAGATAAGATCCATAACACCATATAGGTTTATGTAGACGACATGTTAGTCAAGAGTTGCCGAGCTAAGGATCACATCCGAGACTTTCGTGAGATTTTTCAGACGTTGAGGAAACACAAGATGAAAATTAACCCTTCCAAGTGCGACTTTTGGGTTACTCCGGGAAGTTCCTAGGGTATATCATCACCCCTAGAGGAATATAAGAAGATCCCGAGAAGGTTAGGGCCGTCCTAGAAATGCCATGTCCCGCGACAGTAAAAGATGTGCATAAGCTAAATGGTTGTATAGAAGAATTGGGGCGATTTGTATCACGGTCATCTAATAAATGTAAGGCCTTTTATGACATTTTGAAGAAAGGGGAAAAATTTAAATGGACGGATACCAGCGAAGAGGCCTTTCAAAACATCAAATTACACCTAGCTAGCCTCCCGGTTCTGCAGAGGCCCGAGCCAACAGAATTTCTTACCCTATACCTAGGGGCGACGCCATATACCATTAGTGATGTATTAGTAAAGACGGAGGGGAATGTAGAGAAGCCCGTAAATTTCACGAGCAATACATTAAGCCCGGACGAGAAAAACTATACTAGAATGGAGCAGATGGTACTTGCGCTAGACTTTGCCGCTTCTAAACTCCGAACATATTTTCAAGATCATCGTATACGGGTGCTCACCAAATCTCCTATCGAAGCAGTTTTGGACAATGCAGGGCGATTAGGAAGAATCTCTAAATTGGGAGCCTTAGTCAAACAGTATGATGTCGTGTACAAGACAATAACGGCGATCAAAGGGCAGGTAGTGGACGACTTCTTGGCGGATTTCCCTCTTAGTGACGAACACGAGGTGGAAGATATACCGGGGATGATGGAAGAACAAGAAGAGCCTGCTGATTTACTAGCCGCTAATAGTCCTACACGATGGGAGGTTTTCGTAGATGGGGCATCGAACAAGGAAGGATCGGCCTCGGGCTAGTATTCACCACGCCAAAGGGGAGGAAGATGGTACATTCATTCAGACTAGAATTCAAGGCAACAAACAACGTCACCGAGTATGAAGCGGTAATCCATTCTTTAAGAATAATTGTGGAAATGGGGATGCAAGAGGTCCGCTTGACAAGCGACTCACAATTGGTGATCTGGCAAATTAATGGCAAATATGCTACACACGATCCTGTGCTTCAAAGGTATTGGGAGCTCGCCCAGTTTTACATCAACCAAATACCGAACATTAAATTCCTCCACATTTGTCGGAAGGATAACAGGCACTCGAACGCTCTATCATACATCGCCTCACAACTAGTAGACCCCAGCATTGAAGGCATTCGTGTTATGAGGCTCCTTACCCCGTCTATCCCAGAAACACCCGAAGTACGGATCGATGTTGCTATTAACACAGCCGAGCGATACAAAGAAGCCGATTGGAGAAATCCGATACATCAATATCTGGAGACGAGCGAGCTACCCAAGGGTCGGCCCGAGATAAATAAAATCAAAAGTAAATCGGGTGCATACGAGTTAAGGGAAGGGATTTTATATAGGAAATATTACTTGGGACCACTCCTACGATGTTTGTGCAAACAATATGGCCACATAATCCTACATGAGTTACACTATGGAGCCGCCGGAAATCACAGCTCCGGGAGAAGTTTATCGGCCAAAGCAAAGATAATGGGATACTTTTGGATGTACATGAACGAAGATGCAAAGAAAATGGCGAAAGCTTGTGAAGAATATCAGCGTTTCGGGAAGAAAATACATGCTCCAGGAGTACCTTCAAATTAAATTATAAGACCGTGGCCCTTTGCTAAGTGGGGAATAGATATTGTCGGACCGTTGCATGTAGGAACAGGGCAAAGGAAGTATTTGATCGTGGCCACGGATTACTTCACCAAATGGGTAGAAGTTGCGCCGCTAAGACACATCCGAGACAAAGATGTCTTCAAGTTTATCTGGGAACATATCATTTGCCGCTTTGGGGTCCCCGCATCTATCGTCTCCGATAATGGAAAACAACTACAAGGCGAGAACATTGATCTTTTGTTCAACACTTACAACATCAGGAAGAGTAAAGCTACCCCGATCTACCCCCAGAGTAATGGGCAAGCCGAGATTACTAACAAATCCATCACTGATAACATGAAGAAGAAATTTGATGGGGAATACGGTAATTGGTGTGAGGAGCTATATAATGTTTTATGGATTCTCTCCATTCATGCTTACTTACGGAACCGAGGCGATTCTACCTACGGAAGGAATAATCCCTACCACAAGGACAGAAGCTTGGAGGCGAATCGTATCGTCCGATCTAATTCTGGAAAAACTCGACGATTTGGAAGAAACAAGAGAGATGGCACTACAAAAAATGGAGAACTATCAAAGGACATTACAGCGAGAATACAACAAGCGTGTCCGACCAAGAGAACTTCACCCAGGAAAACAAGTGTTGAAGTTTTTGGCTGAGTGGGAGCGAGACAAAAAGGGCGGAAAACTAGCACCAAAGTGGGGTGGGACATATATAATTGCGTCTAAGACAGGCGAGGGATCGTATTGACTGCTGCGACTCGACGGAACGAAAGAGCCCAAACTATGGAACATCAAATATTTGAAACTCTACCACCCATGAAGGGCGATGCGTAGAAAAGGTAAGCATACTTGTCTTCTATCTCTTTGAAACCGTGAGGGGTATGAGATAGGGCATGAGCGACAAATGGTCATTCATACTCGGGGCAAAGCCAGTGTGGAAGTACCGAGGTGACTTACACTCGAATGGTCATTCGTACTCGGGGCAAAGCAAGTGTGGAAGTGCCGAGGTGACTTAAACTCGAATGGGCATTCGTACTCGTGGAAAAGCAAGTGTGGAAGTGCCGAGGTGCCTTATAGTCGCCTGGCTATTCGTACTCGGGGCAGTGGCAGTGTGCAAGTGCCGAGGTATCCTAAGGGTTCTGGTGGTTGGAAACCAGTTCCAAAGGTTGTTAAGACGCGAGGTCTTCTCAGCTAGGAGGCCTACTTACATTTGAAAGGTCGCCCCCATCGCAGGTGGCTGTGTCCACTTTCCCGAGCTTGGTTGGTCGATAACCGCTCGGGGATATTGGGCCTAAAACTAGGTTGACTGGTACCCTTCCACTTAATCCAAGAGATAGTGATGAGATACCCCAATCAGGACATGGCATTGGGCCCGATGAACCCCCTTGTTGGGTGTGTTCGACAGGAAAGGTTAAAATACTAACGTACACAATTAACAACTACATGAATGACATGCGAAACAAAAGCTAAATCGATAGCGTCATACGCCCATTAACAAAGTACGGAGAGTATAAAGCAACCATACGAAATGAAAAGTACGAGTAAAACGGAAAGCATCGGTGACGCAGCACCCCCCAATTAAACAAACAAGCAGTGTTTCAAAGGTAAAAAGGGGAAGAGGTGTTCAAAGCGATTTACAACCTAGAACAAAGGGTGAATTAGTGACGCAGCACTACAAAAAGAGAAATCAAGCCTTGGGAGGAATAAATCCATCCCTCTTATGCGCGACCTCGCGCCGTTTATTCTCGACCCACTCCTCGATGCCCGTTTGAACCTTCTCGTTCACCTCCTATGCATGAGCGATACGATCCTCCTCGAGTTCCTCGGCATAGGCCAGCTTGGAACCCAAATCGGCCTCGACCTTCTTCAATCGACGGACCTCTAGATCCAACTCCTGAGAACGTCTCTGCTCGGCTACATGATCACAAAGACAGAGCATTATTCAGTAAACATGGTTTAGCAATTTTGCAAGAATAGGGCGTAATCTAAATCTAAGGAATGGCCTCAGCGCATCGTCTAAGAGACTTGAAAAGGCTGGTAACACTGACTGAAGCGACTCTATCGACTTGGAAAACTCATCCTCGGTCTTCGACAACTTCATGGTTAACTCGTTATAGTGCTGTTCATTGAATTCGTTGCCGGGGAAGTACTTCTTATGTTCACCCCACTCGGCCATTAAGCGGTTACACGACACCTGAAGCACCGAAAGATGTGACCTACTCCATTCAAGTTCTCCCACCACTTTGTCAAATTCACCCACTTTGCCCAACAAATCCCAGTTCGCTCGCTCTACTACATCTTTGTCCCTCAAAAGTCGTCGGCGATCCTCGTGGAGGTCTCGATTCTGCAACTGTAAAGCGTCTACCCGCTGCTCTAAATTTGCGGCTAAAGCAGCTCTCTCAGCAGCAAGACGTTGAGAGGAGCCCAAATGAGCCCGCAAATTGTCTATATCTGCAGGGTCATACTCAAACTGGCGATATCGTTCTAGATCGCCCTCAAGATTTTCGATCTCCTCTGATTGTCGATCTATTTTGTCATCTTTGTTTGCCATTCGCCGACGGAGATTCTCCACTAAATCCTTCTCAATATCCCATTTCCTCTTCAAAATCCTAAACACCAAAGAAGCATCTAAACCTATACTAGCTACCTCGGCTAGAAGAAGGATATCCAACTCAGGATACTGGCACGATAAACTCAATCAACATAAGTTCAAAGTTAAAAAATTATGAAATACCTTGGGCATCAGCGAGTTTGATTTCTAGATCGCGCGCACGACTCCTCTAGTTCTGCAATGGAAGTTGGAGAGACTCTACCAGCAGCCTTTCTCTACGACGATTGTCGGCATCCAAGCGTACCCGATTCAGGATCTGACACAAGTAAACATGATTAGGCTGAACGCGACAAAAATTACGTAAGTAAGAAGGGGGCATCACCGAGCTAAGTCGACTTACACACCACCGTGTCAAGAGTCTGGGAGATATCACCATAGTGGGGCACCACAGTAAGCATTTCTTCATCAGTATATGCTACGAAGTCAGGGGAAAGTCAGCGCTCCAAGAGAATTCATGATAGGACCCGAGACGGTAAAAGAGGTTTCGACACCAGACGAGGACCCACCAGTAATCTGGGGTAGACGATGAAATACTTCCGATTCAGCATTAACAGCATTTCCGGGCTCGGGCGCCTTCAGGGGTTCTTCTTTGTCGGCCAATTCAGGATTAACGACCACCTATGGACCGACACTCCCTCCCATCTCCTTCCAATCGCCCTGGTCACCCGAGAGATCATCGCCGAATATGTCATCTTCATCAGGGATATTGTAGATTGGTTTCTTCCTTTGCGGTGGCTTGGAAACCTGCTTGCCCCTAAGAGGATTACGCCTAAGGGGTTGAGGATCAATCTCCTCTACATCGGCCTCATCACCATCGCGCCTAGGAAATTTCTGCACAAGGATTCTCGTCAGAACATGTGAAGGCAAAAAACAGGGGCAAGTACATGTACTTATAATAAAATTACTATGTTTGTTACCTTCCCCTGGTCTTCCTCGACCCTTGTGCTAGCACCTCTTTTCTTCGACAATCCGGAAGTCTTGGTAGAATCGCCCTGAGGTTTTAATAGCCACAAAACAGCCAATTGGCGTCAAAGATAACAGAATAAAAATAGAGAAAATAGGAAGGAGACGCATACCTTATCATCCTTATCATCATTAACAACCCAGAAAGGATAGGGCTCGGCGGGAAAATGAGGCGACGGGAAGCTACCATGTAAAATGGGACCTCGGACAAGGAGTGGAACTCGAGGATAAATCGGGTCATTAGTATGGCGGGGTCGCCTGTTAGAGCCTTGGCCGAGGGGGTCGGCATCCAACATCATCCTCTCAACACCTTTGGGCATAGTCCTGTGACGATGAGGACTAGCAGCAAAACCGGAAAGATCACCCAAGGTTGAAGTACCAGCTCGGTAGTTGGCAAGGAAATTGGAAACGGTATACCCCAGAGCGTCCTCGGGCTTGTAGGTTGACCACTCGGCGGTGGAGCCGTGACTATCCCGGCGATCTCTCCATTCATCCATAATTCGAAAAGTGTTTCCAGTCCACTGAACCAGAGCGCGGTAAGGCTTGAGTTGAGAATGAACCTCATAGTAGAAAGGATTATCGGGGTGATACAAAGGAATACGAAGACCTAGCTCCAATTGGCTTAGAGTAACAACCACACAGTTATCCGACTGTTCGTGCTTCCCTACGTCGGACTTCTTCAAAATGTTGTTTTGTCCCGAGATCAGGGTAACTTCGTAATTCTGAAGATCGTACTTCTCGGACCCTTTTCTCAATGAACTCTTCGTCAATGAACTCTTCGTCAGAGAGATCTTTCACCCTTTTCTCGGACCTGCACGAAATAGAAGGAGAATCATTAGGAAAGATAGATCTCATGGCGCGATCATCATACTTAGAAGGACTATCAAATGAAACCAGGGAAGCAAGGTAAAAAGCATCAAACTCGGAAAAGACATCATCGACAGACCTTCTTTCAGTCATGGAGGGAGAAGAAGCCATGGACGTGAACGGTGCATAACTGAGAAATCGTTGAGGGAGGCTGGGATGACGAGAATGTAACCACAGCTACTTTGACAATCGATGAGGAGAAGATGAAAGAAGAAAATCAAGAAAACAAGGATTTTTAGAAGAAGAAAGCGGTGAAGAAATCTCGAAGAAAAGGTTGCAGCGGCGGGGAACTGGAAAGGAAATGGTAAAGAAGAAGAAAGAGAAAAGGAAGCGGGCTATTTAAAGAGGAGAAGTTGTAACCGGGCTATTTAAAGAGAAGAAAGAGAAAAGGAAGCGGGCTATTTAAAGAAGAAAGAGAAAAGGAAACGGTTACAAGTAATAAAGTGGATTTAAGGGGGTACTGTGTGACTGAATTTGCGGCATGGACGAGGACGTGGGAAGATGGGACGACTTTCTTCCACTCGTGTCTGCCACACGAGCGAAAGAAGGGGCATAAATGTAGGTGTAAATTATCCATATGGCTAGGTGGCAATATCTTAAGTTATGATACACCCAAGAATGAAGAGACGAGAAGCATAGAATAAAGACTGCCAGGCGCGAGATTTAAGAATCCACGTGGATCGGGCATGATTGCTCTGTAACTGTCGGACAAAACTCGACTCCAGGCTTCTAACAGAGCTGATAAGACAAGACACGGTGGGTCAAACGAGGAGCGATAGTCAAATGGATAAGAAGATACGTGTCACATCGGCCAACTGCAAGGGCGATAGAAGAGAAGGGCGACATCGTGCCATGAGAACAACCGAAGGAATCGGCTCGGACGAGAGACATGCGAAGGAATTAAAATACGTCGGCCACATGCACAGAAGAAAGGACGACATAAGCTGGCCCGACCATAGAACTTCAGATTAGATGTAATGTGACCAACACCTTAGTATGGTTGTATGTAACCCTTCCTATAAATAGAGGAACTTATATCCAAGAGAGGGAGGTTGTAATTTTTGGAAGAGAGAGAGTTGATATCACACCAAGGAAGAAGAAAGTGAGAAGTGAGTTGATCGTGTAAGTGAGTTTTGGGTTAAGAGCAACACCTTTGTAACACTTTGAAGTAATAAGATTTACCCTTTCACCTCCGTTGACGTAGGTAATCATACCGAACCACGTATATCTTGTGTCCATTGTTGAGTCTTTACTTTGATTTGCATGAGTAGAAGGTTTCTATCCTT
>JAJJWX010000370.1:0-64485 GCA_023529315.1 Papaver bracteatum
GTCGATGAATTAGGGTATGCTTAACGTTTCGGAGAATATTCCGAGGGAATCTTACCCATAATCCTTTTTACGAAGTTTCAGACTTATGCTTGAAGGACATGTTTCGATCTCGGACCCAGTTTCTTTCTCGAAGTCGACGAAATTAGGGTATGCTTAACGTTTTGGAGAATATTCCGATGGAATCTTACCCGTAATTGTTCTTACGAAGTTTCAAACTTATGCTTGAAGGCCATGTTTCGATCTCGGACCCAGTATCTTTCTCGATGTCGACGAAATTAGGGTTTGCTTGACGTTTCGGAGAATATTCCGATGGAATCTTACCCGTAAATGGTTTGATTCGTCATTCTTGTGAAGTTTCAGACTTATGCCCAAGGCCAGGTTTCGATCTTGGACCCAGTTTCTTCATGGTTTGATTATAAGTGTTGGTAATCCAACGAACCAAATTTAAAGAAATCAAATCTCAATCCAATCTAACGGTCATCATTCACCAAATTGTGTTTTCTTCTCAATCCGTATGTTTTCACACATCCTTCTAGATTTTGACTATTGACTAGAACATTTTTTTCTCCGTCAGAAGAAAATAAACATTCATTTCTTATTTCACTCCGTCTCTTTGAAGGTGTTGCTCTGCAACCCAGAAGAAAGTAAACCCAAAATAAAGTAAACCTTACCCTTAAATCATATCAAAACCCAACTTCACCTCTTACCCCAAACAAACATAAATCAGAAAAAACTAAATCGCAAAATCCCAAAATCAATTGATCTGAAAAAACTGGAATCTGGCCTGAAAATTGAAGTTCGAGAGTTCAATTAAAACCCTAAGAGTCGAATAACTACACCTTTAACCCAGAATCCTCGGCTTCAACATCAGGTATAAATCTCATCTGATTAGGTTTTTTTTTTTTTTTCAATTTTCTATTTGATTTCTGATTAGTTTTTCATTTAGAGTTACATTTACAGTTTTTGATATGCTTTGTGTTTGATGTATAGTTTTATTTTAGAGTTATTTCTTGATTAGGGTTTTTTCTTATCCGAGTTAGGGTTTTTTATGAAACCGATTCATATACCGAGTTTGATTTCAAATTTGATTTTTCCTTTTCTTGTATGATTTAGAGTTATTTCCTATTATGGTTTTATTTTTTAGCCAAGTTTGGATTTTTGACAGAACCGATTCATAGGTGGATTGCTTAGAGTATGAACCGATTCTTATGTTGATTGATTTAGATTTAACATGATTTACAGTTTAATTTTTGAGCATGTCTCTTATAAGCTATTAAGTAACTCTATAACGACTGGGGGTTGGAGTCCTGAACCCCTGACTCATTATCAACTGAGATTTATGCAGGGCTTCGGTATTCCAACCTCCTGTTGGAAGTTGCTTGGTGGTTACTTGTTGCTTGATTATGTATTATGTTGATAGATACATGTATGTGAAGTTAGGTGGTTAAGGATTCATGAGAGCTAGTGCACTCTTTGTCATATGAGCGAGACAATTGCTTGACTATTAAACGATCGACTTACTCATAGGATAATGAGTGTACCATCTCATTTAGAAATCCTTCTAATTTGGTATCATGACAATATTTTCTTGATGTTTGCCAAATTATGCATGGGGTGTTCCAATTATGCCTGATAAATTATGTATGAACTGATGTTTGAATTATTCTAATTATTTTCTTGATGTTTGTATGATTCAAGAATGGTGAAGAACAATTTTGTGCGGGTTACCAAGGAAACCAAGACCAAAAAGTATGTTCCAACTCCCAACAAGAAGGTAAAGATTTATCGTCCGCATATAATTCTTTGTTTAGTGTAATGATTTTATTTACCATCTTCTTTTGTTTGACCTATTCTTGTTTATATCGCAGATTAGCAAGGAAGCCAAAACTGTCCAGTCTGTCTCATTACCAAAGAATAAGGTACTAATACATCTCTTATAGTTTACCAAACTATCTTCATTCAGTTTATTTTATTTGTATAACTCAATTTATTTACCAAACTCCTATTATTAACTTATTCAAGTTGCAGATCATTTTGAAAAAGAAGCAGAGTTCGCAGCCTTCAAAGTCTGAAATCAAAGAAACAACTCCTAACAAGAAGAAGAGTTCAGAGAAAACTGCAATCCAAGAATCTCCAAGTCATTCACCAACTGAACGTGAAAAGATACCAACACGAACATCCCCTAGGTTTAAGAACAGGTCAGAGGAACGAGATCATACTGCTGAAAAGAGTACTCCAACACGATCATTCCTTAGGAAAAGGAAAGGTTTAGATGAACCGGAAAGCATAGCACAATCTGAACCAGTCCAGTCCACATCAGGAGCATCTAAAATTACACGTTCCAAGGAAGTAATTGAGAAGGAAAGGAAAGCGAAGCGGAAATTGTACCTATCAGGCCCATGTCCGAATGTCCAAATCAGGAATCCAAATGATACCTTCTCTGATATGGTTGAATAGGATGAAGAATATGAAGATAATGAGGAACTGGAACTGGAAAATGTTGTTTCTACTGAAGAGAGGGAAGTTGAAGACAAGGAAATGGATAATGATAGAGAGAATGACAATGAAAATGAAAATGAAAAAGGAGATGAGGTATGACTCTTTGTGTCGCTGATTTAATTTAAGTTGTTTTTTTATTGTAGTTTTTAATCCTTGTCTAACTCTTTTTCTTGATAACTATGATAACACTTATGTTGTACAAGGAGAAGAGAAGATAAAGCGTGTTCCTCGTGGCCCAACACAGATGGATTCACTAGGGATAAAAGAGGACAAAAAAAAAAAGACAGACAAGGCCACTGTTAGCTTTAACGGCAAAGATCATCCCATTGGTGACCCGTCCGTGCAACTTGCAAGTGTGTTAGGAGTTTTAGTGAGGCGAAAAATTCCATTAACTTTCAAGGATTGGAGAGTCGTCCCTAAAGAAGCCAAAGCTAATGTATGGAAGATTGTCCAGGTAATTTCTTAACTCTTCAACTCTTTAATTAACTCTGTAGCTCTTTTAACCTTTAATATTAATCTTAACTCATTCATTGTTATTTGCAGATGAGGTTCATTGTTGATGATTTTTAAAGAGATTACTATTATGGGAAGATGGGTTGTTATCTTAAGGAGGCTAGGTCTAGGAAAGCAGTTAAGATACTCGCCCTTGATGTGTTGGAAGAAGAAGAAAGAGAGAAGAGGATAAAAGAACTTAAACCACAGAACATGTCATACAATGAGTGGGAAGAGTTTGTAAAAAATGTTTGCTCGGAGGAATTCATAGTAAGTTTTTATATTATGTAATTTTTTACGTTAAGTCCTTGTACAATTGTTTTTTTGGTTATGTCTTGTTACTTAACGACATTCCATTACTTAATTTTTCAGGCAAAAAGATTAAAAATGCAAGAAATCCGGCAGAAGCATACCACCCCGCACACGATCAGTAGGCAAGGTTATGCTCGTCTGGAGGTGAAAATGGTATGTTCATTATGTGTTTGGTAGTATGAATGTTTAAAAACTAGTTGTGGATTTTTTAACCAATTAAATTTACATTTTGTTTGCAGCAAAAGGAGAAGAACACAACTGAGGAGATTGATAGAGTTGAATTGTGGAAAACGGGTCACAAGCAGAAGGAAGGAAAAGAACCAAATCCAGGGGTTGTTGAGGATTTTGTGAGTACCCAAGAGACTTATTCTTTCTTTGTTTATGTATTTGAATTATTCAATTCATAAATGTGACAAATTCTGTTTAACACTAATTAATACATGAGAAAATTGAAAAAGCTGAAGAAGATGCTGGTGTTGATGTTGGTGGATCATCTGTGACAGATGATCTTCTTGTCAAAGCTCTTGGTGAGGACAAACCTGGTCGACTCAAAGGAATAGGGTTTGGGGCTACGAAGACAAAGATGGTTGTCAAGGAACATTATAAGAATATCATTAACGAGTGACGGGAAAGTATGAATGAATTGAATGGGATACTCATGGTGTTAGAGGTGAACTTCTTTATTATTGATGTAGTATTATTTTCTAAGTTTATGAATTAAAACTTGCCCCTTATACTACTGGTTTGGTCTTTATATAGGAAAGGAGCTCGAGATGTGTCTGCTGCCAAGATGGATCACTGTTGCAAAAGGACAGTCCAAATGTAAGTCTGTTTACTTTTTTATTCTTTGCATTATGGCTTATTTTTCTCTGTGCTTAATGTAAATTTCTCTTGTAACTGTGCTATGTTTTCTGTAGTCTGGAAATGCCAGTAACAACCATGCTAGCACTATCATTGTCTGTGAAAATGGCAGTCCTTTGAGCAGAACAAATGTTGTGCAACATCCAGTGGGAATGCCAGAGAAGAATAGAGCTTTCCGATTACTCAGTTGGTACGTTGAGGGCGAGACTATGGCTGATGCAATTATTGCTGAAACAGATCCAAAGAAGTTAATCCATGGAATGCCTATAGGTTTTGGAGCTTACAAGGTATCTGTGAAAACTTCTCGTGTGGATGATGCTATTCTCTACAGGAAAATCAATGAGTTGAAGTGTATCCATGATGCTATAGGAAATTACATCGCATGGGCCAAGGATTTGATATTGCTTGACTAGCTACTACCCTTCTTAATCTTCTTTGGGAGTGTTTCAAGAAACTTTTTTTTTTGGGTTGCTTTAATTTGTGGTCACTGGATATTTTTTGGGTTGCTTTAATTGTGTCACTGGATATTTATGGTTTACTGTTTGAATGATATAAAACTGGTTAAGTGTTTGAATGAATGCTGGTAATTTTAGTGAATGCTGGTACATTTGGTTGAATAATGCTGGTATATTTGAATGATGTAGCCAATTTCATTTTTTTTTTCACAAATGGCACAGAACCACAACTACTATAAAAGCATGTAAGTGGATTGTAATACATGTTTCTGCTACACAGAGCTTGGTTGTCAAAGATTTGACATACAACGCTAACAATACTTGTCAAACACCTGACTTACTACTCATACATAAGTTGTCAATAAAATAACTTGCAACTCTTCCTGTTGTTGTCAAATATTTGAGATACTACTCATACATAAGTTGTCAAGAAAATAACTTGCAACTCTTCCTGTTATTGTCAAATATTTGAGATACAACTCATAGATGAGTTGTCAACAAAATAAATTGCAACTCTTCCCTCTGTTATGAAATACATGACATACAACTCATACACTAGTTGTCAAAGAAAAGACATACAACTGTGACCATAGTTTTCAACGAATTATCTACAACAACAAGTGTAGTGTAGAAGTTATTTCACAACCCATATATGAGTCGTGTTACGCATTAAGAGGAAATTTTGAAAGACATTCACAACTGAAGCAAGCATTGTACAAAACTAATCGACAACTATGTTTACGACTATAACTGAAGGGTTGTAAAGATTTGAGGATTTTCTACAACCCCCCCCCCCCCTTTCCCTTGTGCAACCTATCGATAAACGTCGTCGTAGACGTATGACAACTCTTTTTGGGAGTAGTTGATCAATGTTTTCCCATAGTGTTACATATATAGAAACAATAAGTTAAAAATTTATCTTCATCTGATATATGGATAATAAGACGCACCCATTGAGAATAGGCTGTTCAGGATATAAATTTTGCAGAACGTAGTAATATATTATTCAATCTTAGCAGTAGTTAACATGACCTGATCATCATGAAATTTTTACTGTATTATTATAAATTAACGAAACACAACATACTAAAATTTCATCGCATCCCAACGGATGAATTTAAAGATACCATTAAAACTAAAAACAGAGATTCTAGGGTTCACAAAGTTGAATACGAAATTGCAAATGAACAGAAAAATGTCCTAAAAAACATCAAAAATTATACCAACATAAACAAGAACTAAAACCCACAGAAAATATTCAAAACCCAAAGATTAGATAAAATGTTATCACCATGAGCAATACAAGATCTCTATAGTCACCAATCTTACCAAAACCCCTTAAAAATAAAATTTCAAAACTCTTAAACTATTGAGAAAAAAAGATAGAAAGAATACAGGAAACCTATGCAAAAGAAACGACTGTAAAACACTAGTACAAACCGTCAGATTGGCCACATTTTCAGATCAAAAGCCTAGACACACCAAAATATTTTTCCGTGACTACAAGCATAGATTGTTTTTGTGGCCACGTTGATCACTTTCCTGTAGCCATAGGATATTATTTGTCCATGGTTTTAAGTATAAACCCATGACCTGTATTCATAGATGGGTATATGGTCACGTTAACCAATTGTGTGCGTGTCTAATGCGTAGGGTGGCAACAGACACGCCTATTCATCCGAGGCGGAAAACAAAATTATTTGGCCACTTTAGTTCTTTTATGTGTCCAAAATATAGGGTTCATTAGACACTTTATTTTTCCGAGGCAAAATCAAATATATTAGCTACTGGATTATTAAGAAATAGACACAATTGTCCAACATGTCCAAAGATAGACATATAGCTACATGAATTTCAATTGTTTTGGATTATCATGTGCATGAAGATGTTTATGCATCCAAAGTGTTTGGTTCATTGGGTGGGTGCATCATGTATATATATATATATGTCATATGCAGTTGCTATCCAATAAGACGATAAAAATTAGCTATGTACGGTCAAGGTCATTAGTAGTGACTGGTTAACACATGTAAATGGATGGTTTCTTCGTTCTTACCAAGTTTATGACTTATATATAAAATAAGCCGATAAAAATTAACTCGCGGCCAGGTTTCGATCTCTGATCCTGGTATGCATACAATATGCAAAAATAGGTTTGTTTGAGGTTTCGTAGAATATTCCGAAGGAATCTTACCTGTAAATGGATAAATTTTATGACTTAGAGTAGTCAACTCACGGTCAGGTTTCGATCTTGGAGCATGGTATGCATATTTTGTATGTCGTTATACCACATTTGAAGTTTGAATCGACACTAAGATTCATATTCATCAATTTCGATGATGTATCACTATAGGAAAAATATACATCTACAACTGTAGATTTACAACGCTTAGATAAGTATTGTAGAAGGTCCTATGTTTTACAACTGAATTCAAAGGAAGAGTTGTGGTATATCATCACTGCCAACCCTTAGTAAACAAAGGGTTGCGCAAAGAAAACAAACGACAACTCCTTAAGAAAAAGAGTTGTGACGACATTTAGCTATAACAACTATGTTTTATAAGTGTAGTGACTTAGCCTATCACAACTCTCACAAGTGTTGTTGAAGGACACAAAAATATGATAATGGAAAATATGTTAGAGGGGAGATTCGAACATGAACCTACTGCATGGAAGTGTAACTCATCAACCATCCTTTCACTTCACAAGTTGTGGTATTTTTCATTTTTTTAAATAGAAACCTATAACAACACTTATAAGTGTTGTTGAAGCAAAAATATATAATGTTGGAAAAAATGAGAGAAACCAATAACAACACTTATAAGTGTTGTTGAAGCAAAAATATATAATGTTGGAAAAAATGAGGTTGGGGGGATTCGATCCTGAGCCTCGGGCATGGAAATCTACACCACTAACCATCCTACACTATCACAGGTTCTGTCAAGTTTGTGGTTTTTTGATACACTAACTTTATGACAACCCTTCATCAGTGTTGTAAAACAAAATGTAATGCCAAAAAATAATGCTCAGGTGACTGAGCCGCAAACAGCGCGAAGCCTTCTCTGAAAATTATTTATTTCCGATAATGGTAGTCTGGTCATTTTCACATTCTCCATAATATTTATTGCACTTATTTCCATCAAAGGTAATATGGTCATTTTCACATTCTAAAATATTTACTTTACCTATTTCCGATAAGGGTAGTCTTGTCATTTTTCACAGTCTCCATAATATTTATTGCACTTATTTCCATTAAGGGTAATATGGTTATTTTCACATTTTTATAATATTTACTTTACCAATTTCCAATAAGGGCAGTCTGGTCATTTTCGCAGTCTCCATAATATTTATTGCGCTTATTTTCATCAAGGGTAATATGGTCATTTTTAAAGTATAGTATTTATATTACTTATTTCCGATAAGGGTAGTCTGGTCATTATTAAAGTTTCGATAATATTTACTGCACTTATTTTCACTAAGGGTAATATGGTCATTTTCATAGTCTGTAATATTTTCTTTACTTATTTCCGATAAGGGTAGTCTGGTCATTTTCACAGTCTCCATAATATTATTGCACTTATTTCCATGAAGGGTAATATCGTCATTTTCAAATTCTGTAATATTTACTTTACCTATTTCCGATAAGGGTAGTCTGGTCATTTTTCACAGTCTCCATAATATTTATTGCACTTATTTCCATTAAGGGTAATATGGTCATTTTCACATTTTATAATATTTATTTAACTATTTCCAATAAGGGCAGTCTGGTCATTTTCGCAGTCTCCATAATTTTTATTGCGCTTATTTTCATCAAGGGTAATATGGTCATTTTTAAAGTGTAATATTTATATTACGTATTTCCGATAAGGGTAGTCTGGTCATTATTAAAGTTTCGATAATATTTACTGCATTTATTTTCACTAAGTTTAATATGGTCATTTTCATAGTTTGTAATATTTTCTTTACTTATTTCCGATAAGGGTAGTCTGGTCATTTTCAAAGTTTCCATAATATTATTGCACTTATTTCCATTAAGGGTAATATCGTCATTTTCACATTCTATAATATTTACTTTACCTATTTCCGATAAGGGTAGTCTGGTCATTTTCACAGTCTCCATAATATTATTGCACTTATTTCCATTAAGGGTAATATCGTCATTTTCACATTTTATAATATTTACTTTATCTATTTCCAATAAGGGTAGTCTGGTCATTTTCACAGTCTCCATAATATTTATTGCACCAGATCTGATAAATTTCATCTTCGGTTCACCCGAATGAGAAACTCACGTCGAACTCTAGTAATCTTTGAACCCGTGATGTTCAAATCTGATAAATTTCATCTTCAGTTCATCCGAATGAGAAACCCAGGTCCAACTCTAGTAATCTTTGAACCCGGGATGTTCAAATCTGATAAATTTCATCTTCAGTTCATCCGAATGAGAAACTTAGGTCCAACTCTAGAAATCTTTGAACCCGGGATGTTCAAATCTGATAAATTTCATCTTTAGTTCACCCGAATGAGAAACTCAGGTCCAACTCTAGTAATCGTTGGACCTGTGATGTTCAAATCTGATAAATTTCATCTTCAGTTCATCCGAATTTGAAACTCAGGTCCAACTCTAGTAATCTTCGAACCTGTGATGTTCAAATCTGATAAATTTCATTTTCAGTTCATCCGAATGAGAAACTCAAGTCCAACTCTAGTAATCTTTGAGCCTGTGATGTAAATGGATGGATTCATCGTTCTTACCAAGTTTCCGACTTATAGTAGTCCACTCATGGCCAGGTTTCGACCTTGGAGCCATGGTATGCATAAAATATGATAGAATATGGCTTGTTTAAGTGTTCGGGAAATATTCCTAGGGAATCTTACCGGTAAATGGACGGATTCATCGTTCATGCCTCGAAGTTGACGAAAACGGATATGTTTAAGGTTTGGGGAATATTCCAAAGGAAATTTTCCTGTATATGGTTGGATTCACCGTTCTTACGAATTTCCGACTTATACTAGTTCACTTACCGCCAGGTTTCAATCTTAGAGCCAGGTTCATGCCTCAAAGTTGACGAAAACGAATATGTTTAAGGTTTTGGGGAATATTCCAAAGGAATTTTTCCTGTATATGGTTGGATTTATCGTTCTTATGAAGTTTCCGACTTATAGTAGTCCACTTACCGCCGGGTTTCGAGCTCAGAGCCAGGTTCATGCCTCAAAGTTGATGAAAACGAATATATTTAAGGTTTAGGGGAATATTCCAAATGAATCTTTCTTGTATATGGTTGGATTCATCATTCTTACGAAGTTTTCGACTTATAATAGTCTACTCGTGGCTAGGTTTCAAGCTCGAAGCCAGGTTCGGTATCGAAGTTGACGAAAAGGGGTGTGTTTAATTAAGGTTTAGGGGAATATTCCTATGGAATCTTATTTGTAAATGGATGAATTCATCGTTTTTACCAAGTTTCCGGCTTATAATGGTCCACTCACGACCATGTTTCGATCTGGGAGCCAGGTTATGCCTCGAAGTTGCCAGAAGAGGGTTTGTTTGAGGTTTAGAAGAATATTCTGACGAAATCTTACCTGTAAATGAATGGATTCATCGTTCTTACAAAGTTTCCATCTTATAGTGGTCCACATTGAGCTTCATATTTATCAATTTTGATAATGTACCATGCTAAGTTTGAAGTTAGAGCCCTCCAAAAGCTTCTTGGTTCATAGTTTGTATGGCGTTATACGACATTTGAAGTTTGAATCCACACAAAGAGAAAACACAAAGAAACACACCAATTATCGAATTCATTTTTCATTTTCCCGATTCATTCTTATACATTTTTTGGATTTTTTTATATCAGAATGTCGATAACAATGTCCTAAATTTATTAATATTTTTTTTCGATTTTTTTTTTCATGTCTAAGATTGATAATTAAACTGAAAACATGAGTTTGTATTAACACAAAGAGAAACACAAACTTCTCAATCCGTATGAGAATCCCAAAATGAACCTACACCGTCCGATTCTTTATGCAATCCATATGACCTCCTTATCCACGGTCCAGAGTATTTTTAACTTATGTTAAGGAGAGAGAGAAAACCTCTACTCATTCTCCGCCTCTTATCTTCATCTCTTTCTGCAAAACCTAATTTCTCCTCTTTCCCCACTCTAAACCTTCATTTTCTAACGCTAAATCACTCTCAGAAACTCCAATTTCATAACCCTAAATCTCCAGTTTCTTATTCAATTCACTCTAAATAACTAATTTCTTACCCCTAAAATTGTGCCCTGAAACTCTAATCGGCCCTTGTTTCTTCTTTCTATTTTCTTTTCTCTTTCTTCTTCTTCTTCTCTTCTCTGGCGATTCATGAAATCTATGTTAAGGAACTTCACTAAAATTTAGTAAAAACCAATCAATCGAGTGTGGTGTTGATGAGTTAATAGTTTGGGTTTGGTTATAAAGTTCGATTGAGTTGAGGAGAAGTGATTCTGTGAAGAAATTAGGGTTCATGAAATCAATTTCGGGATTCAGTTAAGGGTGAAGAAGAAAGAATCAAAGGATGGGTTTGATAAATTGGAAGGTTTGATTGATGTTTTGAGGTTGAATTAGAGAATAAAATCTCTGAGACTTGAATTAGGGTGAGTTGGAAATTCGGATGAAGAACTAGAAGATGAATTCGAAGGTTTAAGTGACGAATTAAAGATGGGTAATGAATAAATTGAAGATTTAGAGTTTATTTGAGAATGAATTTGAGTATCTTGGATTTAGGGTTCTTGGGTCTGAAGTTTAATTGAAGAAGATGAGATCGACAGTTCAGGGATATGAAGAATTCAAGGTTGAAGATTTTAAAGAGCATGCTCATCTGTTTCAATTTGGAATTCTCTGAGGTAATCCTTCTTTGTTCGATTGAAGTCTGTTATCTCTATTGAAGTATTGATGTGTTGTTGCAATGGTGTTTAAATTATAGATGGTGGAGTTGCATTTATGGTTTAGGTGGATGGAATGAACTGAGTTGTTAATGATGTTGTTCTGAACTGAAATAAGAACTTTGGGATGTGGTTACAGTCTGTAACACTACTAAACAAGTTAATAGAGTAACTTGGGAGACCATCTGGTACCTTGCTGCTGCTGCAGAGAATGTCATTTCGATCCTCGATGTTGAGACTAATGTTTACCGCAGGGATGGCCTACTAGCAAGGGGATCGTATCCGCATGTGACATTCTTATACTCAGCTGTAAACTGCAACCCACACTTAGATGTAAACTGCACATTCATATTTGCTCACTGTGCTAGTTAGTTAATGTGTGTTGCAGCATCGCAACATCAGGTCACGATATAAATAGCACTTTTCAGCTGGTCATTGAACATGTTTGGAAGGGAACTGCATTGGGTGGATTCAAGAGCCATTTCCAAGTACCATATTTGTTGAAAATTACTTGAACAAAGTACTAATTAAGCTTCACAACTTCCTTTTATCCATCTTTCCACTAAATGTTACAGTTGTATGGTTACAGTAAAATCATTCAAGATCTAATTTTGTATATTTGTTGCAGGAAATCAAGGTTGGTGATTACATAACTGTCTGTCCGACCCTTGGTGCGATCAGCTATGAATCCACTGTTTATATGACCCAAAGAGCGAAAGATATTGGAAACTTGCGGTTTGTCAATCTAATTTGGATGCAGTTCACTATGTAGCCAGCCTTGTTTCACTTAATTCTGGTACATATCTAAAGTAAAGGAAGAACAAGAGGAATCAATGGAGCATGAACTGGAAAAGGTAAGGTTTTCTGAAGCACTTCCCTGTCTTATGTGAAAAATGGAATTTGTGAAAATTAAAAAATCCCTTTACATTTTTGTTATTCGTTTGCCACCTCTGGCTCCAATAATTTATTCGGTTTTGATGCCCTTTACATCTCTGTAGGCCTTTTTCATTGTGTTTATTTATAGAATTTCAAGCGGCCTCTTATATGAACTTTATGTGTCATTCCTGATCACTATTGTTGGTATTTAGGAAGTCAGATGTATGGCTTATTATTTAGCTTAGAAAGGCATATTATGTGAACATATAAATATATGAATATGTATTTGAACATTGTGAGGTTATTTGGTTGTGATACTTCTTATGTTGTATGAGACTTTGATGACCTTTATAGCTCTACATATATTTTTTCTCGTGTTTATAGGTAGAATTTCAGTTGGTCTTTTTTTATTAACTTTTCCACACCCTAGTATCTATGCATAGTAGCTATAGCACATCATGGGCATACATTTTGTGTTATTCCAATTCAATATTGTTGGTATTTAGGAAGTCAGATTCGTGGCTTATCATTTGGCATTGAAAGTCATAGCATGTTGGTCAAATATAGGAAATTGTTTGTCTCAGAGTCTTCCAAGTAGGTGATGCTAACATGAAGATTCCATGGGGGATCAAACATGATTTTACAAGTTCTGAATATCTCTTCGTAAAAAGATCTGAATTCTTTCCTAACTTTCAGTAAGTTTCTTTGTTAAGCGTTAAGGTGTAGAACGCCTAATAATGTCTATTACAAATGAAAGATATAATTCTGCTTTGATGAATAATTGGCAAATCTTTGCTGTTAAAAATGCTTGATCCCCTTTTCAATTTTTATCAAAGACTATAATCTAGCAAAGAGCATCGTGTAGGTGTCATCATCACCAGATAACAGTAGCCAAATTAGTTATGCCCCCCCTGCTGCCTCTTTAGTATGCTACTACACCTTTTGCACACATTGCCATTTATTCCTTTACTGCTTTAAATTTCTCTTGCACATCAGTTTGTGCTGATATTAATTTACCTTCAATAGTTGAACTTACAGGTTACTGATGGAAGATCCGGTTTTCATGGGAGTGTCGGCACTGAGCCACATATTAGCCCAGGTCTTTCTTCAAAGGATTTTGGTGTTTTCCCATCCTTGTCATTTTGGACGATATAGGTTTCTGGAGGAAATGTGTCATTTTAGAATTATGTTGATGGGTAAAACCTTGTTGTGCCCAGCTTCTGGTACCTTTATTTACTAGTATTGCGGTGAAAATGGTTCCTTATTAACTAAACAGTCTTATTTTCTTTCTGAAACCTGGAATATAAAGTGTTTCTTAAGTCAGGGATTTCTAGCCAGTTTGTGCTGTGTGTACAACTTGTTTGTTATGCTTAATAATTCCATCATAACTCTTAGTAATCAGTTAACAAACAAGAGTTGTGATTCCAGCATAACTCTTATTTCCAATTTATCAAGACTTTGTATGTTTTTTCAGTCTTTGGAGCTATGGAACGTGAGTGAGAACAAAACAATGACTCTATGTGCGCATGAAGGACTGATTGCTGGTCTTACAGTTTTAAATGTGACGAATTTGGTGGCTTCTGCTAGTCATGACAAGTTTGTCAAGCTTTGGAAGTGATTTTGTATTGCGATGATCTATGTGGAGTACTATAAAAAAGACTAGTAACTAACAAATGGTGATGTGTTGTTGTATGCAGTGAAGGCAGGATAGGTTTGGTTTGTTTCTATTGAACAACACAGGAAGATGGAAGAAGAGGATGGACTAGAGCTGTTGGTATCAGGAATGGTGGAGGTCTGCACTGAAGTTATGAGCATTTGCCACTGAACTGGTGGACTGTGGAGTGTGCTTGGAGATGCTGATGTCCTTCCAAATCTTCCCCTGGATAATCTGTGAGTGATTCATTCTAATATCATTATGCTATAACCTTTCTTTTCGCTTTTTTCACTATTTATGTTTGGTTAACTCCTTTTTGCTATTTATTTTAGGAATGTCGAGAATAATCAGTTCATTGGTTGGATTCCTGCCCAGTTAAAAGGCATAAAGAACCTCAAGTAAGCATTTTCGAACACCTTACAGTATAATCTCTTTGATTTGGTTCTTATGCTTATGCCAATAATTTGCAGGAGCGGTGGAAATCAATGGAATTCATGACCTGCACCACCAGCACCACCCGGGCCACCTCGACATTCCAAGCCAAAACCGAAATCTGATGGAAATGACAATAACCAATCTAATACTAACGAAGATGGGAAGAAATCAGGCCTTGGAGCTGGAGCTATAGCTGGAATGTTCAAAAAATCTATCATTTTCTTTTTTTTTCATTGCGGAACACACTTTCATACAAAGTGATTTGAAGTTACCTAGGTAATGTAATTGGAGTGGCAGGTCTTGAATGAATGTAAATGTGTTACACTGTCAGGTTAATATGAAATTATGAATGTGAAATAGTTTCGGCAATTCCGTTTCAGCTTTTTTTTTTTCCTTCAAAATAGTTATATGCACACAACTTCTAATAAGAGTTGTGTTCCATATGTCAACTTCACAAACCAAAGGTTGTGAAAGAATGTCTTTACGACATAACTAGGTGTTGTCCAACATAGTTCTACAACTCTAGCTAGTGTCATGCAAATCTTATTCATAATAGTAATAAGAGTTGTTACATATTTCTACAATACATATATTAGGTTGTCTAAGATAGTTCTTCAACTTATATAGGTGTTGTGTTACATATTTCTACGATACGCATACCTTGTTGTGTAAAATAGTCCTACAACACAAGCAAGAGTTGTGTTAGGATTTCAAAAAAAAATCGAAAGAGAATCACAACTTTGGCAAAATATTGTCGAACCATGAATCACATCACCCTTTACAACACTTACACAAGTATTGTAGAAAAGCTTGGACTTTCTACAATACCCCACCTACACAATACACAAAAAAGCGTTGTAGTAGGGGTACTACAACCCTAATATAGTGTTGTAAATGATGATTTTTCCCGTAGTGTATCATGCTAAGTTTGAAGTCGGAACCCTCTCAAAGCTTTGTGGTCCATAGATTATATGCCATTTCACCATGTTTGAAGTTTGAATCCATGCTGAGCTTCATGTTTATCGATTTCTATGATGTATCATGCTAAGTTTTAAGTCATAACCCTCCAGAGCTTCTTGGTTCATATTTTCTATGCCGTTATACCATATTTGAAGTTCGAATCGACTATGAGCTTCATATTTATCGATTTCAATGATATATCATGATACGTTTGAAGTCAGAACCCTCCCAGAGCTTCTTGGTTCATAGTTTCAATGCCGTTATACCATATTTGAAGTTCCAATCGACTATGAGCTTCATATCTATCGATTTCAATGATATATCATGTTACGTTTGAAGTCAGAACCCTTCCAAATCTTCTTGGTTCATAGTATTTATGTCGTAATACCATATTTGAAGTTCAAATAGACACTGAGCTTCATATTTATTGATTTAGATGATGTATCATGTTAAGCTTGAAGTTTGAACCCTCCTTGAGCTTCTCAGTTCATAGTTTGGTATGCCGTTATACCACATTTGAAGTTCGAATCGACATTGAGCTTCATATTTATCGATTTTGATGATGTATCATGCTAACCTGAGTTTACCAATGTAAACTAAAGCTACTTCATGATCTGTATGACTTTTAAAAATTACTTCATGACCTATGCGGCTAGTCGAAATCCAAACCGGAAGCACAAAGAGAAAGCACAAAGAAACACACCAATTATCGAATTCATTTTTCATTTTCCCGATTCATTCTTATATATTTTTTGGATTTTTTTATATCAGAATGTCGAGAACAATGTCCTAAATTTATTAATATTTTTTTTGGATATTTTTTTCATCTCGAAGGTTGATAATAAGCCGAATACATGAGTTTGTATTAGCATAAAGAGAAACACAAATGCTTCTCAATCCGTATGACCATAACAAATACAATATCAACCATCAGATTCTTTTCTCAATCCGCATGAATGGATGAAACAAAATATGGTCCGCACATCATTTTCATTCACCCACCAAACCCTCCCTCAACTACTTGAGCTCTATCTCCTTTCTCTATTTTTTCGTCTCCTCTTCCTCTCCCCCGAAGAACACCTCTCTTCTCTTACTCCCTTACTATTTCTCTCATCTTCCGCCTCCAAACAAAAGAAAACCCTAACCCACAAATCTCTAACTACCACCAAAAGAAAAAGATAGATATAGTTTGATTCGAACCACTGATGGTGGTTGATTAGGGTTTTGGTTTAAATCTGAATCTATGTTGCAACGAAGAAGAAAAAGGGGATTTTTCTGTTTTAGATGGCAGAATACAACTGAATCGAAGATACGGTGTTTACGAATTGGAAGAATAAGTAATTAATTGAAGACGGTAATGAACATGTTGTTAGTAATGAACCTGTTGTTGTTGAATTGAAGATGGGTATTTGTTAATCGAGGTTGGAGGATGAATTGAAGATGGGTATTCGTCAGTCCCAACATGTTGTTTTAGTTTTTTTTTTTTTTCTAATTCAATCTTTTGATTTTAGAGATTTTAGACAAATCAAGACTAAAAAGTGCAGTACAGATGTATCTGTCCTTCGATTTTATCCTATTTTCAATCGATTCTACTTTTGTGTTGAAGAACGGGAATTGGGTTTGGTAAGCTTTTCAATTTCTGAAAGAACAAAATTACCAATTGGAGTTTTAATTGTTTTATCTTTTGTGTTGAAGAACGGGAATTGGGTTTGAAGCTCCTCAGGAGACGAAGTTCATTTCTAAACAGAAATGGATGGAGAAAGGAAAGGAGAATTGGAAATGGATTCGAATGGATTAGATACGACAAAGGCATACATGTTTGATACACAAATATTAAATATTTTTTGGACTAAATACTGGACTAAATATTTTCATTTGGTCTATTAAATCTATTCATTATTGAGTGCCTTTGTTGTCTTTTTCATACCTACATGTTTAGTTATTAATCTATTGAGTTAGCTCAGAATCTACTGGAGTTGCTTTCTAGTTGTTGTTGACCTAAATGTGGTGGTAACACTTGTGGATGTTTTGGTGAAATTTCTTTGTCTGATTTCTTTTTTTATTGGCATTTCTGACATCCATTTCTCTACAGATTCTTAATGTGCTCGAATTGGTCCCGTCACATGTAGCGGTATGATTTTTCCTTCAAGATTGCATATTTCTCTTAAGATTCATTTAATTAGCATTCAGTGTTTCTGCAAAATTCATGTGTCCTTTTATCTTTTGTTTCTTGTTGTCTGTAATGGGGTACTGAAATTAAAATAATGTTTTGTCGTCTTCGGTTATCATATTTAGCGTTAGTAAGATTGTTATATTCCCTTGTAATGAGAAAATGCCGTTTTGATTTACTGCTCAGTTTGAGTTATGAATACTAATATCACAAGCTTCTCTAGAAACTTAAGGCATGCAATAACCTGTTTTCAAGATTTTGTGCGCATGGGAAATTTGGTGATATTTGTAAATTTTATTTGCTTTATGTTAGATGTGGAAATAACCAGTATAGGCATCTGTTTTAACAATGTAGAGCCCTTTAGGTAATTTATGCAAATTTTATCTGGCCTCTATGTTTAAACTCTAAGATTATAGCCTCTGCTCTTTGAAAACTATTTTAATTTTCATACAGGAGTATACATTACATTCTAGCAAGTGTCACTGGAGTGTGTTCTTATCTCTAACTTATGGTCTAGGTTGAACTGTGCTACAATGTGATGTCATCTGGTTTGGGAAACTCATGATAGACTTAGTAGGATGTATTTTGGATTCTTGGTTCTTTGGTATTTCGAGTTGTCACTTAGATTGAAATTTGAGCACACCAACTTTTATTTTCAGGAATTACTTTTGGTCATACTTTTGTTCCGTTTAGAGAAAATTATAATGGAAAAGGTAAGATTTTAAAACTTTAGAAGTTTTTGTATACTAACATCTTTCTTTCGACCTTTGAATTAGCTTTTTATTAAATATTCTTGTTCCATGCTTGTTCTTCTCTACTGAATCCATTAAAAATCTTCCATTTCAACTCTCATTGATGACTTCAAATCGATGGTAGAAACAAATTCATCCCTTACAACTCGATTGAGAAGGCATGTGTTTGTCTTAATTTAGAAATCTCCAACAAAGAGGTTTTTAACTAAGCTTTTTAACCATTCAGTATTTTGTTTGATATGGTGATTTAGTAAAACATCTATTAGAGAGAAACATACAATGTGCAGGAGGAGGGCCTCCTCACTTAGAGTTGATGTACTACTGAAAATGCATGCATACATTGTGAAAAGTTGAGAAGCTCCATTTGCAAGGAAGGTATGAAGTGATTTTTTTCACAAAAAATCATATTTCTCGAACCCCCTCCAAACTTATTTCTTGCGTATGTTACTTTCTTGTGTATGTTTTTGTAGTCAGTGATTTTTTTACTTTATTTCAGTTCCTCTCTTTATATCATCCTCCCTAGTTCATTTATGGATCAAATATATAATGAACCCATAGTTTTACAACTTTGAAAGACATCATTTTAATTGGTACTCAAAGAAGCAAAATTAATGAAAGTGACACTTTGTTTTTTTTTGTTCAGGTGATGTGGGTGCAGACTCCACTGGTGATGCTATTCTCCTCTGCTTGTTCTGGGTCAGCAGGTCAGATATTTAACAACTCCATAATCTTAGATTTATTCTTTGTAGTCATTATCTGATCCTTACTTAGTCGAGTAAGAAAATTATGTTTTTGGTTGTTTGATTCAGGTCCTACAGATTCATGTGGTTACTTGCTTGTACACACAAATGGTGGGCTCAATCAGATGAGATATTGGGTCTGTATCATTCTCTACCTCCCCTATTTTGTTGTGTTCGTAGATTTTAAATGGTCAGTTCAATGAGATTATTCAACTAAGCAATCGACGCTGAGCGTCTTGCCGCATCGCATGATTATTGATATGGATTTTAAGTAGCCCCATTTTTATAGCATTTTGAATTCTTTATGTCCCTCAATTAGAGTCCTGAATTACTAAAAGTTTCTTTCCGTACACTAAGAGACTGGATTACATGACTATCTAGTTCAATTGATTCGTTAACATCTAGTAGTTGCGAAAAATATGAAGATTCATCAATGGTACAAATTCATGAGTAAAATTCATGACTATATAGTTTTCTTTGTAACACTCCATCCAGATGATTGAATCCCTTTCCCTCTTTCTCTTGCAGGTTCTTACACAGAGATGCAGAGGAAACTGTGCTCAGATGGGAAGACTTTGAAAGGGGATAGTTTGGTGGTTAATCGTCTTTGTAGATCCAACAATGGTGTTGAATATATGTTCCATGTTTTTACTTAATTATCTACCTTTATGAATCTTCTCTGGAAATGTAATAACAATAATTTTTCAATACTAAATAAAGAGTGTATCTGAGAATTTTTTAGTAAATAGATTCACTAGTATCAGTGATTAAATTGTATTATTGACCATAGATTCTACTTTGCTACACTTGATACAAATAGGTGGCCAATATAGGTTCTTAAAATCTTGACATACATACGAGGCCTAATGACACCAATAACATAAGATTGCACCTTTCTGTGGCTGAATATGAAATACAGTCACAGTTTACTAATTTTCATATGTCCAAAACGTAACCTACAGCCACATTGGAAACATTTGATGTGATGGTTCTATAGATTTAATGTAGCTATAAGTCATGAATTAGCCATGCTAAAACTAATCTTGCGTGTCTAAATAATAGAGGTATCCATGGTTAAATAAATCCATGTGGCTTTAGGATAACCAATCTCCACATTGAAATCATGTATTGTATCTTAAGAATGTCTATTGCCATGGTGTTAAAGTTTCAATGTGATTGTAGGTCACGAATTAGCCATGACAAAATGACTTTTGCGTGTCTGATTAGTAGTAAAGACCATGGTTCAAATAAATCCATGTAGCTTTAAAGTAAACACTAGCCACATTAAACATAAGTTGTGTGGCTATAAGGAACTTATGGCCATGGCAATGCTCAACTGCTTAAAAAAATAGGGTACCATATGGACACGGTTATAGGGATATGGCCATAGTAAATCATGTCTATTAGTCACACAAATTTTTTGTAGCCATAAAGGTATCCTTTTTAGATGGCACCTGATACCACATTTCTGGAGTGAAAAAAATCCATGGTCGAAAGCCTATGGACACGGTGATCCAATGTGGAAAATGCGACTTTTTGTACTAGTGAAAATGGAAATACATGTGAAGAAAGAGAAAGGAAAATCAGCCTTCAACTCAAGAGTCACTATCACAGTTGAAGGCTTCAATGAAACATAAGACCTAATTGAATAGATAGAGCTCCCACTGATTAGACCCAATTGAAGAGATCGAGATCCAACTGATTAGATCATTTTCTTCTTGTTTGGAATAATTTGCAGCTTAGGGTTTTGATGGAGGCGGAGATGGAGAGAAGAACAGACTAAGAAAAAAGAAAGAGAAAAGGGAAAGTGAGGGGAGATAACATCTTTAGGTTTTTGTATAAAAATAAATTGAACGGTAAATATTTAGTTAGGGAATGTCATACGGATTAGAGATATCTTTGGACGGTAGAGATTTGACTAGGGATTGTCTACGGATCAAGGAAAGTATGTTTTCTTTGTGCTTTCCCTATGTTCTTCCGGGTTGAATTTCGACTAGTCAAATTCGTCGTGAAGTAATTTCGAATAGTCATAAAGGTCATGAAGTAGCTTTAGTTCCCACTGGAAGACTCGGGTTAGCAGGATACACCATTGAAACAGATAAATATGAAGATCTTTGTGTTTTTTGTGATTTATTTTGTGTTTTCTCTTTGTGTTTTTGTGCTTTCGGTTTGAATTTAAACTAGGGTTAACATGATATATCATCGAAATCGATAAATATGAAGCTTAGTGTCGATTCGAACTTCAAATATGGTATAACAACATAGATGCTATGAATCATGAAGCTCCGGGAGAGTTCTGACTTCAAACGTAACATGATATAACATCGAAGTCGATAAATATGAAGCTTAGGATAGATTCAAACTTCAAATATGGTATAACCGCATAGGAACTATGAACCAAAAAGCTCCAGGAGGGTTCTGACTTCAAACTTAGCATGATACATCATCGAAATCGATAAATATAAAGCTCAGTGTCGATTCGAACTTCAAATATGGTATAACGACATAGAAACTATGGACCAAAAAGCTTCGGGAGGGTTCTGACTTCAAACTTAGCATGACACATCATTGAAATCGATAAATATAAAGCTCATTGTCGATTCGAACATCAAATATGGTATAACGACATATAAACTATGAACCAAAATGCTTCGGGAGGGTTCTGACTTCAAACTTGGCATGATACATCATTGAAATCGATAAATATGAAGCTCAATGTCGATTCGAACTTCAAATATGGTATAAAAACATAGATACTATGAATCATGAAGCTCCGGGAGAGTTCTGACTTCAAACGTAACATGATATAACATCGAAATCGATAAATATGAAGCTTAGGATCGATTCAAACTTCAAATGTGGTATAACCGCATAGAAACAATGAACCAAGAAGCTCAATGAGGGTTCAGACTTCAAACTTAGCATGATACGTCATGTAAATCGATAAATATAAAGCTCAGTGTCGATTCAAACTTCAAATATGGTATAACGACATAGAAACTATGAACCAAAAAGCTTCGGGAGGGTTCTGACTTCAAACTTAGCATGACACATCATTGAAATCGATAAATATAAAGCTCATTGTCGATTCGAACTTAAAATATGGTATAACGACATATAAAATATGAACCAAAAAGCTTCGGGAGGGTTTGACTTCAAACTTGGCATGATACATCATTGAAATCGATAAATATGAAGCTTAGTGTCTATTCGAACTTCAAATATGGTATAACAACATAGATGCTATGAATCATAAAGCTCCGGGAGAGTTTTGATTTCAAACGTAACATGATATAACATCGAAATCGATAAATATGAATCTTAGGATCGATTCAAACTTCAAATATGGTATAACCTCATAGAAACTATGAACCAAGAAGCTCCAGGAGTGTTCTGACTTCAAACTTAGCATGATACATCACCGAAATCGATAAATATAAAGCTCGGTGTCGATTCGAACTTCAAATATGGTATAAAAACATAGAAACTATGAACCAAAAAGCTTCGGGAGGGTTCTGACTTCAAACTTAGCATGACACATCATCGAAATCGATAAATATAAAGCTCATTGTCGATTCGAACTTCAAATATGGTATAACGACATATAAACTATGAACCAAAAAGCTGCGGGAGGGTTCTGACTTCAAACTTGGCATGATACATCATTGAAATCGATAAATATGAAGCTCAATGTCGATTCGAACTTCAAATATGGTATAACAACATAGATGTTATGAATCATGAAGCTCCAGGAGAGTTCTGACTTCAAACGTAACATGATATAACATCGAAATCGATAAATATGAAGCTTAGGATCGATTCAAACTTCAAATATGGTAGAACCGCATAGAAACCATGAACCAAGAATCTCCAGGAGGGTTCTGACTTCAAACTTAGCATGATACATCATCGAAATCGATAAATATAAAGCTCAGTGTCGATTCGAACTTCAAATATGGTATAACGACATAGAAACTATGAACCAAAAAGCTTCGGGAGGGTTCTGACTTCAAACTTAGCATGACACATCATCGAAATCGATAAATATAAAGCTCATTATCGATTAAAACTTCAAATATGGTATAACGACATATAAACTATGAACCAAAAATCTTTGGGAGGGTTCTACATCATTGAAATCGATAAATATGAAGCTCAATGTCGATTTGAACTTCAAATTTGGTATAACGACAAACAAACTATAAATCATGAAGCTCCGGGAGGACAAACATATTATTCCCTGAAACCTTAATCACACCCCTTTACGTCAACTTCGATACTGAACCTTTCTTCGAGCTCGAAACCTTGCCACGAGTGCACTACTATAAGTCGGAAACTTCGTAAGAACGATGAATCCACCCATCTATAGGTAAGATTCCATCGGAATATTCCCCAAAACCTTAAACACACCCCTTTTCATCAACTTAGATACCGAACCTGGCTCCGAGATCGAAACCTGGCCGCGAGTGGTATACTATAAGTTGGAAACTTCGTAAGAACGATGAATACATCCATTTATAGGTAAGATTCCTTCGGAATATTCCCCGAAACTTAAACAAACCCTATCCTGGCATATTGTATGCATACCCTGGCTCCGAGGTCGAAACCTGGCTGGGAGTGGACTACTATAAGTCGAAAACTTGGTAAGAACGATGAATCCACCCATTTATAGGTAAGATTCAATCGGAATAATCCCCAAAACCTTAAACACACCCCTTTTCATCAAATTAGATACTAAACCTGACTCCGAGCTCGAAACCTGGCCGTGAGTGGTATACTATAAGTTGGAAACTTCGTAAGAACGATGAATCCATCCATTTATAGGTAAGATTCCTTCAGAATATTCCCCGAAACCTTAAACAAACCCTATTCTGGCATATCGTATGCATACCCTGGCTCCGAGGTCGAAACCTGGCTGGGAGTGGACTACTATAAGTCGGAAACTTGGTAAAAACGATGAATCCACCCATCTATAGGTAAGATTCCATCGGAATATTCCCAAAACCTTAAACACACCCCTTTTCATCAACTTAGATACTAAACCTGACTCCGAGCTCGAAACCTGGCCACGAGTGGTATACTATAAGTTGGAAACTTCGTAAGAACGATGAATCCATCCATTTATAGGTAATATTCCTTCGGAATATTTCCCGAAACCTTAAAAAAACCCTATTCTGGCATATCATATGCATACCATGGCTCCGAGGTCGAAATCTGGCTGGGAGTGGACTACTATAAGTCGGAAACTTGGTAAAAACGATGAATCCACCCATCTATAGGTAAGATTCCATCGGAATATTCCCAAAACCTTAAACACACCCCTTTTCATCAACTTAGATACTAAACCTGACTCCGAGCTCGAAACCTGGCCACGAGTGGTATACTATAAGTTGGAAACTTCGTAAGAACCATGAATCCATCCATTTATAGGTAAGATTCCTTCGGAATATTCCCCGAAACCTTAAACAAACCCTATTCTGGCATATTGTATGCATACCCTGGCTCCGAGGTCGAAACCTGGCTGGGAGTGGACTACTATAAGTCGGAAACTTGGGAAGAACGATGAATCCATCCATTTACATGTAAAATTCCTTCGGAATATTCCCCGAAACTTTAAACAAACTCTATTTTTGCATATTGTGTGCATAACCTGGCTCCGAGATTGAAACATGGCCTTAAGTGGATCATTAAAAGCCGGAAACTTGGTAAGAACGATGAATCCATTAATATAAGGTAAGGTTCCTTCAGAATATTCCCCGAAACCTTAAACAAACTTTATTTTGGCATATTGTATGCATACCCTGGCTCCGAGGTCGAGACCTGGCGAGGAGTGGACTATTGTAAGTCAGAAACTTTGTTAGAACAATGAATCTATCCTTTGACAAGTAAAATTCCATTGGAATATTCTCCAAAACCTTAAACACACACGAATTCTTTAACTTCGAGAATGAAACTGGCTCTGAGGTTGAAACCTGGCGAGGTGGACTACTGTAAGTCAGAAACTTCGTAAGAACGATGAATATATCATTTTACAAGTAAGATTCCATTGGAATATTCTCCGAAACCTTAAACACACACAAATTCGCCAACTTCGAGAATAAAACTGGCTCCGAGGTTGCTGGCGAGGAGTGAACTACTGTAAGTCAGAAACTTCGTTAGAACGATGAATATATCCTTTTACAAGTAAAATTCCACTGGAATATTTTCTGAAACCTTAAACACACACGAATTCATCAACTTCGAGAATAAAACTGGCTCTGAGTTTGAAACCTGGCGAGGGGTGGACTAGTGTAAGTCATAAACTTAGTTAGAACGATGAATCTATCCTTTTACAAGTAAGATTCCATTGGAATATTCTACAAAACCTTAAACACACACAAATTCGTCAACTTCGAGAATGAAACTGGATCCAAGGTTGAAACCTGACGAGGAGTGTTCTCACTCCTAATTTAGCAGGATATATCATAGAAACTCTTAAAGATGAACCATTTACAGGTAAGATTCCATGAGAATATTCTCTGAAATCTTAAACAAACCCTCTTTGGATATTTTTACCCAATCTCGAAATGCCAAAATTTCTAGAATTTAGTGGGGGGTGTTATAGAAAATATTTTTTAGCAGAAGTAAGAAAAAATTAGCAGAATCGGAGACCAAAATAATTTTTAGCAGAAGTGAGAAAAAATTAGCAGAAATGAGAAATTTAGCAGAAGTGTTTATACCTATACGACAACTCTTATAAAGGTTGTGAATAGTGATGACAATTGTTTTTTAGCATAAGTGAGATAAATTTAGCAGAAGTGAGATTTTTTTTAGCAGAAGTGAATAAAATTTAACAGAAGTGAGAAAAATTTAGGAGAAGTGCTTATACCTCTACGACAACTCTTATAAAGGTCGTCAAATATTGACATGAAGTTAGTATAAAAAAAAATCACAAACTTGACAGTGTGGTGATAGTGTAGGCATGGTTGATGGTATGGACTTGCATGCTTATACCTCAGGATCAAATCCCCGCAACCTCATTATTTTTTCCAATATCCTTTATTTTACTTTAACAACACTTATAAAGGTTGTTATACATTTTGGTAAAAAAAAGCACAAAAACCCTAAACTTGTGAAGTGTAAGGATGGTTGATGGGTTGAACTAACACACAATAGGTTCAAGTTCGAATCCCCTTAACATTATTTTTTTCTTTTCACATTTAGTTTATCTTCAACGACTCTTTCGACTGGTTGTGATAGGATTATGAACTACATATCTGGAAAATGGTTGTGAAAGCTAAATGGCATCACAACTGTTTTGCTTAAAGGGTTGTCGTTTGTTTTTTTGTCGCAACCCTTTGGTCTTGGGGGTTAGTACTGACGCCCTTCTACGAAACTTACTTTGAAAAAAGTTGCAAAACATAGGATGTTCTACGACATTTAGCAAAGAGTTGTCAAACTCCAGTTGTAGATGTATATTTTTCCTGTAGTGATATAAATAAAGAGGTGGGATCGGCTGACAGGGATTAGGATGACAGAGTATCACAGGGCCATGTTTTTCGTTGATTCACAATAATTGATGGATGATATTTTCCATAGTTACATAAGTAACCTGGGTTACATCTGAGTTCCAATTACTGTATATCAGTTTTCTTTTCCCTTGGATTACCAAGAGGATATAGCATCTTGGATTGATTAGATTTAGATATCTTCTTATCTTCATTAATTACCATAGAAGTTTATGAGTTAATCTTTATATCTGATTATTTATGAGGATCAGTGGGTTTTCTATTTTGATTTGTTAGAAAAAGAAAGGAATTTATTTGACTTTTTTGTTTGCGTTTGATCGTCAAGGTTTCGTTTGTTATTATAGTGGTTATGTTCTTCCAAATTCAGATGAATTATTTGTAGAAAGGGTGACGCATGAGTTTCAAAACTCATTATAATATCTATTTTCTACCATTCTGGTGTTATAATCCTCAATTAATCAACCACCATTCTGAACTTTTAGGAAAAATCAAAAGTGGTAAACCTCGATTATACATACATCATCACTATATCCACCTGAAATTTTGCTTTACAAAAATTGACAAATACATGTTGATGATGATGTACTAATTGGTTCTTGATTCGAACTCATAGAAATATCTCAGTTTTACTGTTTAGAAATTTCCTTACTAAAAACTAGGGAGGGAGAAGAGACGAAAGAGGAAAAAATGAAAAGAAAAACGAGATAACCCGGGTTACATATGTGATTTTAGATGATCGCAACCATCTATTTATTATAAATCGACGGTTCAGATGACCCTATCATACTCTGTCATCCTAGAACCTGTCAGCCGATCCCACCTCATAAATAAAATGTATATATACGTGTCCGCGTCCTAGTTTTTTGAAAATTTTGTAGTGTCCGCGTCCGCGTCGTGTCGTATCCACGACCACGCTTCCGCGTCTGTGCAATCCAGATCAGAAGCTTCATTAACCGACTAAATGACATTATTGACAAAAAAAATTATTTCCTTCTCAAAAACTTTGTCCCCCCATAAAAAAATAAACCTTCTTAAGAATTCAAACTATTTTCATGGAGAAGAAAACATATAATTTTGAATTTAGGGTTTCATGGAGAAGAAAACATGTTTAAGTGGTTTGAAGTTATCCAATATTTTTTCCCTTTAATTTTTTTTTTCAATTTTAGTGTGATGATGGAAAAAGGGAAAATTAACTCTCACCTACGTGTAATATCCATGACAGCATAGCTGTCAACCAGCTGTTATTTAGCTGATCATGTAGCAGGGTTGGTTTTTTTTAATGGAATTGGATCTTTACAGATTTCGCATGTGGAATAGTTGTTACCAGTTGCATTATTAAGGTTCGTGGTTTTGAAAAGTTTCTTGAGCTATTGATGTATGGTTCCTATCGAAAGAAGGAAATGGTTCACCTCCGGCTAAAAAACTATTGTTCTATAGGGTGTAATTCTGCAGAAGATGATGGATCTGTTTGACATATCTAGGTTTAGTTTTCTCGATAAATATAATTAGGGTTTCACATACGGGTTAAAGATGTATATGAGAGAAAATTGTAGTCGTTGGATGTATAAAAACACTACATCAGAATAGGAACTCCATCGCAGTGAAAACAGTCGGATTATTTTAGTCACTGATACACTTGTAATAGTAGTTCTTGTAACATAGTATAATCATGACAATAACTCAGAGTTTTATTAAATTTAATCCAGTAAAGCACATGCATTATCACTCACTAATTTGGAAATCCAGAAGTACAACACATATTATGCAATTTACATCATTCTAACAAAATTAGTTTTCAGGCATATATAATATTCAGTTTTTGGTATATCACAAAAGAGAGAACACCTAGTAATTCAAACACGAGTTTATCTTCAACACGAGTTCATTCTTTACATGAACACCTACTATAAAATAGAGTTAATCTTCAACACGAGTTCATTCATAATTTACATGAACACATAGAAATTCAAAATCTAAAAACAGAGTTCATTCTTTACATGAACCCAAATCTTCAACAGCGGAAGAGAAAGAAGAAACAAAGTTCATTCTAGAGTTCATTCCAGAAATGAACTCCATCACAAACTAGAGTTCATTCCAGAAATGAAATCTGTCATCTTCATCAAAAATCTTCATCACAAACCAGAGTTCATTCCATAAATGAACCCCGTCATCTTCATCTTTTTCATCAGCAACAATAATTCATATTCATCATCTTCATCGTCTCCATCATCAGCAGCAACAACAGACGAAAAAACATCAAAAATCTTCATCACAAACTGAGTAAATTATAGAAATGAACTCTGTTATCTTCATCTTCTTCATCAGCAGAAGCAACTCATCTTCATCGTCTCCATCATTAGCAGCAACAACAGACGAAAAAGCATCGAAATCTTCATCACAAACCAGAGTTCATTCTAGAAATAATCTCCGTCAATTTCATCGTTTTCATCAGCAGCAGTAACTCATCTTCATCGTCTTCATCATCAGCAGCAACAATAGACGAAAAAACATAAAAATCTTCATCACAAACCAGAGTTCATTCCAGAAATGAACTTTGTCATCTTCATTTTCTTCATCAGCAACACCAACTCATCTTCATCATCTTCATTGTCTTCATCATCTTCAGCAACAACAGAAGAAAAAACATCAAAATCTTCATAACAAACCAGAGTTCATTCCGGAAATGAACTCCGTCATCTTCATCTTCCTCATCATCAGCACCAACTCATATTCATCATCTTCATTTAATCCATTATCAGCAGAAACAATATCCGAAAAAACATTATAAACCAGAGTTCATTCCAGAAATGAACTCCGTCATCTTCATTTTCTTTTGTAGATCGGAAACTTACCCAAGCATGAGAGATGATAAAGGTTCATCATAATCATAAATAGCAGCAGAATCTTCAATTTCACCATCTTCATCATCAAAACAGCAGCAAACATAAAAAAAAAACCCGCAAAACTTCGTCGTATTCATCATCATCGTTCATCTTCTTCATCACTAGCAGAGAAAAAATTAGAGAGAAGAGAGAATCATTCATCATCATCTTCATCTTCTTCATCACTAGCAGGAAAAAAATAGAAAAATGAGAGAAACTAGATCTGAAAACTGGGAGAGAGAGAAAGTAAATCTGAAAATAATATATTTTCTAGGGATTTTTTCTACATATGTGGTCCCAAAAGGATATTTCTGTCACCACACAATGAAAATTGCATCATCCATAACATTATCGTAGGACTTCAAACCATAATTTCTAGGATCAAACTATAAAATATATTTTGAAAAAGGACCAAACAGACAGTTGACTAGGTTAACTGGACCAAACTCTCTCTAACATATTATTTTTAGGACCTAATGGTATTTCCTACTTATATTTAAGGATTTATTGTTCAAGTACATCATATTATGTACTTACGATTCTTCAAAGTTGCTTTGTAAATTTAAAAATTGTTTGAAACAGAGAACCAAAAACAAAAACAAAAACAGGGGGGAAATGGAGTAAGAAATAGAGATACTAGTGAATGAGAGAATAATAAAGAAGAGTTATTTTGTAAAAGGGTCGCAAGTTTAGGAGTGTAAATTTGTGTACCCCTTAAAAGTTCAAAACCGGGGTGCACATTACGGCTTCTTCTATTTGTCGTTGAAACTTCCAAAACCTTCTTCTATTTTGTCGTTAAAAGCTATTAAAAGACTTGTGAGAAGTTTTGTGATAATTTACTGACACGCTATGGAAATATCATGATGAGAATGAGCATTGACTTATCTTATTCGGAGTTCAGCTTTTAATTGCAAGTGGTGCTTACCTGAATGCTGAAAATGCCACTGGGTATTTATTTTCTGAAATTTTCATAGTACTAAACAGTTCGATGACGTAAAATGTTTTGTTTTTCCATAGAGAAAAATGGGAGTTTGTGAATGTACCTCATACACGTTTAGTTGATGACAAAGGATATCAGAATTGGATCACAAGACAAAGGAGGTCGGAATTTTGCTTCTTAAGGTCAATAGAATTAACTATGAGCCGAGGATATTTTGTTTGGGAAGTTCAGCCGGTTTATAAGAACGTGGAAATAAGATATCTTTGTTTGAACGTCTCTTTGCTTTACACTTTCGTCTTACAATTTTATAAATTCGTGTCCGTGCCATGATGGGAACTAAATTGTGAGTAAAAAATTTAGTTTTATGTCAATTTGTTCGGTCGGCCGTCTCACCAACAGTCATCTAGTATGTACTTACAATTCTTCGAAGTTGCTTTGTAAGTTTAAAAATTGTTCGAAACAGAGCACCAAAAACAGGGGGAAATGGAGTAATAAATAGAGATACTAGTGAATTTAATGCATGCAGAAGATACAAATTGCTTTGTAAATTTAAAAATTGTTCGAAACAGAGCACCAAAAACAGGGGGGAAATGGAGTAAGAAATAGAGATACTAGTGACTTTAATTTAATGCATGCAGAAGATACAACTTAGCACAATGAGAGAATAATAAAGAAAGAATGGGTGCATCTGTAGTACGTTCTGTTTGCTAAATTTATTGTAACACGATCCAGAGATTAAATCAAGCTTGACGGCCTGATGAGATTATCTCTGGGTGAATTCTTTCTACTCAATCACATATATTAAAGGGTTGTTACTCAAAATGTATACACCAACTTCATATACCATCCGCATATAAAACAGGGGATGCATTATAACAGGGCACTAGATTAAGTATTTTTGATCACTTGAGATTCAATTGCTGACAACAAAAGATACAGCTGGAGCCTACAAAATATAAAAAATTACTACAGCTGAAACTTAATATTAAAATTAAACGACTAGCTGATACATATTGGCAGCTTAAAATTAAATTTCACGAAAACAAGGAGCAAGATTACATTTGGTGGCTTCATCTTCCCATTCTTGGCTTTCCCACCATTGTTTCTCTCCTTGTATCATGTTCAAAGTCCGGGGAATCATGCTATTGGCGCAAAATGGTAGCTTCTTCAATGCTGGACATCCCACCACAGAAATCTTTTCCAAAAGAAAGAATTTCACATTTTGGTCACAAACCCTTATTAGATTCCTTAGAGAGCGCAATACCAAATAGTTTAATTTGGAAAACGTATTTATTAACTGCTCCTGGGCTGCAAATCCATTAGATATTATCTCCTCCAATCCATCCAAATTCTCCAAGATAAGTTCTCTAAGATTCTGAGCATAGATCAGCCATGTAATATCCTTCAACTGAGGACAACCTCTAATGATTACACGTTTAAGGTTGACAGAGCAGAATGATGCCTGCGGCACATCCCATACTATCCTTAATTTTGGCATGGAAGAAAAGAATAAATCCTCCAAGATTGTGAACAAAGTAACTCTTTCCCGACTAATAATCCTCAACTCTTCTAATTCATCACAGTTTTTCAGAGAAAGGTAGCTTAAGCGGCTCATGTGTACAAGACTAAGTGATGACGATGCTAAAAATGTGAGGTATGTAATACCTGGACAATATTTAATCACTAAGAATTTTGTGCACAGCTGCAGTTTTGGACTAGTTACCAACCTTTGAAGAGCAACACCAGTTCCTATTGTGATGACAAGACCTATCAGATGCTGTAAGCTTTCTAATTCACAGAGGCTTGGTCCACCTTCTACTTCCCAGTGACTACAAGATTCAGATAAGCATAATATCTTCATCTTTGTAAGAGAAGCTATACTCCCCGGTGGTAGAACGATATCTTCATCATATTCTGGCATATACAAGGATTGTAAATTCGATAGTGAAAACATGCTTGTCGGGAGATTTTTGAGTTTCACGCAATACATATTTAAAACTTTGAGCATGGGCATGAACCGGAAAAACTCATCAGATATAGCAGAGATATTGCTACTTTGAAGGAACAAAGTTATGAGATTCGAGCATTTTGGTGCTCCATTAAGTATTTTAATTGCTAGATTGTCTAACAAAGAGATCCTCTCTGCTTTCATCCATTCATTCAGCTCCAGTGTGCTTTGTGCTTGTAAGGTTAGACTCGTGCATTTTTTCCTCCCAAGATCTGAAACTACCCAAATTGCCAATTCACGAACTACATCATGCATTTTTACCAGATACTCCATCTTTACCCCAAGCACAACTCCAGTTTCTAACAAACAGGCATCTTTAAGACATCTAATCACATCGTGACCTTCATTTTGAGCTTTGACATAATCATCGACGTTGTCCAAAAAACCTTCACCAACCCAAACTGCAATAAGTTCGTATTTTAAAACCGAATGGTCTTCTGGATATAACGAACAATACAAGAAACATGACTTTAACTTTTGGTTTTCTAGATTATCATAGCTGAACTTCAAAATAGCTAATACTTTATCGGCCATACCTGAGAAAACAAAATGTAGAAGAATTAGCTATCTTCCGTTATTCTTTTATCCTGAAAACATAAGATAGTTATATATAGTATTCCTGAACAACATGTAGATGCTAAGAATATTATGTTAGTTTTGGTGAGAAAGATGCTAAGAATATTCATCATTAATGGAAAATACTTGAGAAACCATACCGCTAAATTTTGATGCCGATTCATGTAGAGTATGTAGTGCGTGTTGCCATTGTTGGAGATCGGTTTTGCTAGACATAGTTCTACCAATAGCAATAAGGGCTAAAGGTAAACCACAACATTCCTTCGCAACTTTTTTGGCAACCTCAGGTACATCTGGATGACAACTTAGCGCTTCTTGCTTAACCTTCTGTTGAAATAAGCTCCAAGATTGATCCTCGTCGAGACACTTTATTTTGATTCTTTTATCGGCTTCCATAAACCCGCAAACTTGCTTATCTCTTGTCGTGAAAACTACCTTAGACCCACTTGTTTGGAAGGTGCAGTTTGAAACTCCAATTGTTTCCAAGTCAATTCCTTCCCAAATGTCATCCAACAACAACAAAAATTTCTTATGTTTTGACAACTCGAATATATCGTTAGCTCTCTCATTTATTTTAGTTTCTTCTGCCCATGAGACTCCTAGTTTCCTTCCAATCTGGTTTTGGATACTTTTTAAATCCAAATCTTTAGACACCACAACAAAAATTATTAAGTTAAATAGTTTTCTTTCGGCAATCTCATTATGAACCTTCTGTAAAAGGGTCGTCTTTCCGACACCTCCCATTCCATATAAACCTATAATGTGTACATCATTTCCATCGGTAACCAAGGAATCCATTACCTCGTTGAATTTTGCGTCCATGCCCACAACTTGCACGGTGGGGATCTGTTGAAGAGGATCCGGTTTACATGTATAAGTAACATCTTGGAAATCACCTTCCTTTAACAAACTCTCCACAAGAGTCTGCTTCCGGAGCACTGATTTTCCAAGTTTGTAAGCACCCCAACAATTAGTCCGACCCCATGAACAAAGATAGCATCCTCCGCCGTTCTTGAAAGCTTCATATTTGTCTAAGATTGCTTGTACTTCTGTCTCTAAGGCTTGTACCCTTTGGAGCCAATCACTAACCACATTTGTGCGCTTTGCTGGTTTAGTTGGGTCCGACTCCGCCATCTCAATTCTTCTATTCACATCATCTCTTTGACATCTCAATGAATTAAATGAAGTCTCCAAAGTCTTTAGATTTCCTTTGAGTTTACGAACATAATTTGTGTTATGAGCAGAACAACTCCATAGACGAGAGATTAGGTCGAGGATTGGACTGATCACAATATCCATTATTACAAGTAAGCAACAATGGGTTTTTTTCTTCTTTTTCTTTGATAGGCTATAATGTTGCTTGTTGTTGCTTGTAATGAAAAAGGAGAGTTATGTGAGTAAACAGAAGCTAGAGAAAGCTAAAATTAGTAATTACCATCTTCTATACACCCACACTATATAGGCAAATTTTTAGAATAGGAACGAAATCAGTTGAGTGAAAAGTTGAGGAGTCGTATCGTGTGGGAGAGGGTTGAATTAAAGTTGCCGACTATGAAAAAGGTGAAAAAAAAGGTATCGTGTGGGAGGGGTTGGAACAGGGGCGGAGCTAGTGTATAGCAAGGGTGTGCAATTGCACACCCTTCCAAACTAGCTCCAAAGCCTAATTTAGCCCAATTTTTTCATTTTTTTGGGGTTTTAAGCCTATTTTATCATAGTTTCACCCCCTAAATTTTTTTAGGGTTTTTGCTCCCCGTTAGTTAGATTTCTGGCTCCGCCCCTGGGTTGGAAACGCAATATTTTCTTACCGGGCTAAAGTCTTTGTTGTTTACCATTCCAAAGATACCTTTGTTTTTGATGCTGTACGATGAATTGATGGAATACGAATAATGCTTTCTCCATAGAGACAAACACAATTCAATTCATGTCACAGTAATTTTCTGCTGTTTTGGGCCAAATGCATTGTCTACCGAATCCGAAAGGACATATAGTATCTGATTTACTTACAAATGATTGATTCTTGCTACCTTACTTACTTACAAATGAATACAACATGCCTATTTATAGGCTACAAAAGAAGAAGAGAACTATGACTATGGAGGCTAACAACTATGCCTTTGGAGGCTAACAACTATGCTTATGGAGGCTAACAACTATGCCTTTGGAGGCTAACAACTATGCCTATGGAGGCTTACCAAACCAACTACTAGACAATCTAGTATTCTTGTTTGATTTGTCTAACTCTAGATCAGCACTCCGTGACCAAAGTTGCAGCGCCAACGCCAGCACCCTGTGGCCGAGCCGGAAATACGCCAAGCCGCCATCACAAGGGTGAACACTTGAATAAGTTGGTGTTGAATATTCAACACTCCCCCTCAACACCTACTTTCCAACTTCTCTTTATCTTAGAAGTTTCGGTCCCCTTCATAGTTTAAGGATGCTTCGGTCCTCTTCATAGTTTAAGGACGTTTCAGTCCTCTTTGGAGTTTAAGGATGTTTCGGTCCTCTTCATAGTTTAAGGACGTTTCAGTCCTCTTCGGAAGTTTAGGGACATTTCGGTCCTCTTCGGAAGTTTAAGGACATTATTGTCCCCTTCGTAGTTTAGGGACATTTCGGTCCTCTTTGTAGTTTTAGAACATACGGGTTCCATCGTAGTTTAGGGACATTGCGGTCCTTCTTCGTTTCAGTAAAATACTTCTTGTACTCTTTAGACAACTCATAGGATTTTCACCCACTTTTGTTGTTCTCTATCTCATCACCACTTGGTGATTGCTTCCGTTTCTTCACAACATTTTTTTGTTGTTTCTTCTTCTATTCATCTTTGTTCCAGTCACGCTTTTGTTCGAAAACTGTAAAACTTCTTTGGTTATCCAGATTCTCTCACAATCTTTCATTTCGTCAAGCTTCTGCCACAAGCTCTAACTATTTTTCTTCTTGTTATTTGATGTTACAAATTTGCCACTTTATCCAGATTTGCCACATTTCTGAATTCATAACAGATTTGCCACGCTATGACATAATTGTCACACTTTGGTTTGTACGTATTTAAACAAACACCTGTAAACCCATTTAGACTTCATTTGGACATTACAAATTAGGTAATTCCAACACTCCCCCGTAATTTGTAATGGCTCTGTTTTTTTTTTTTTTTTTTTGATATTCACCCAATCTCCGTTTATGCTCTTATCTCCTCATGCTTGCTTCGCTAAAGATAAACTCTTTATGTTTGCCGCCACGTACCCGTTTTTTTATTATTATTATTTTTTTTGTTCTTCTTCTTATCACGAGTATGATTTAGTATCTCGTGACAAACATGCCATGCTTTTCTTCGACAATTGAGGAAGCAATCTGTTGCTCTTACCCTCAATATTCTTTTTTTTTTTTCTTCCCGATTTGAGGAAACAACCACTTATTGTTCTTACCCTCAAACCCTTCTCTGATCACTTATTAGGAAGTGACCCTTTCTTCTTCTCTTTTATCTTGTTTTTTTTTTTTCATGGAGACCCCATTTTTTTTTTCTTCATGGAGACCCCATTTCTTCTCTTTTAGTATTTCTTGCTCATTTAGTATGTCTCCTAACTTCTGCGTGCAAGCCTCTACAAATTCAACATTTTTGAAATGTCGATATTACAAAAGCTTTGTCTTGTAGTAGCAGTAGTTTTTTTCTTCTTCCAGTGGATACATGTCCACCGGCTTCGTGTCACAAGTAGAAACTTGATGTTGTCGTGACAAACATGGCTTTCTTGCCATTTTTTTTTTCTCTCAAAACCGAGTAGGTCGTCTCATTGAGGCTCTCTTCCCACAATATGAGGAGGCGTTCATTTGAAGCTCTCTTCCCTCAATATATGGAGGCATTCGTTGTTGACGTTTTCATGATATCGGCTTCTAAAACTCTTGAACGATTGTGGAGGCAATCCATGGTGCACTCTTCCCACAATTGTCTTTAGAATTTTGTAAACAATTTGAGGAGGAAAATTATTGCTCTCTTCCCTCAAACTTGTCTTCTGGTCACTTATCAAAAAGTGATTTCTTTTTTTCTTTTCTACTTTTCTTTTTCCACATGGAGGCGTTTTTGCTCCTGTGAAGGTAGGATTTTTTTTTTTTTTTTTTTTTTTTGACAGTTGGAATGGTTGAAATCTTCTTAGTGGTGTTTGCATCTTCTCCTTCTTAAACTTCATATCTTCTCAACTCGAAAGCTTTGAAACCCATCAATTGGTAGCGGAAACTTTTACGCCCATTTCGGATCGAACGAGCTCTGATACCAAGTTAAAATTTATACTCTTATCAAGAACTTAGAAACCTTGATAATATTTTTCGGAGATATACGAGCATCGTGGCGTTGCTCGTATAGAGCTCCTAGAGCTCTAGTAGTGAAGGGTGGAAGCAAGGACTTTGTAACTTGAACTTTGTATTGATTGATTCTTGCTACCTTACTTACTTACAAATGAATACAACATGCCTATCTATAGGCTACAAAAGAAAAAGAGAACTATGCCTATGGAGGCTAACAACTATGCCTTTGGAGGCTAACAACTATGCTTATGGAGGCTAACAACTATGCCTTTGGAGGCTAACAACTATGCCTATGGAGGCTTACCAAACCAACTACTAGACAATCTAGTATTCTTGTTTGATTTGTCTAACTCTAGAACACTCATTTTACACATGTTAATTGTCTAACATTGACTCTAGACATCCTAGATATTTCTAGGTTAATCTAGATAGGTGTGAACACTTGACTAAGTTGGTGTTGAATATTCAACACATGTGTACAAGACTAAGTAATGACACTGATGACGATGATAAAGATGGTGAAAGGGTGATAATTCTGTGCACAACTGTAATCTGGTATATATATATCTTCTGGGTATAAGGAGCAATACAAGAAACAAGATTTCAACTTTCGGTTTTCCAGATTATCATAGCTATATTTCATGATAGCTAGTACTTTATCAGCCATACCTGAGAACACAGAATGTGGAAGAATTATATTTGATTTTCATTCTATCCTAAACTCAAGAAAGTTAAATGTTGTATTCGTGAACAACATGCAGATTTTTCACACGACGTATTTCATAAATATTGATATTTAAAAATGAATATTATGTTAGGTTGCAAAGTTGCTAAGAAATTATGCTACTACACAAATATTTTTCTAGCAATGAAGAATACTTGACAAACCATACCTGAAAAATGTGATGCTGAATCCTGTAGAATATGTAGCGCATGTTGCCATTGTTGAAGATCGGTTTTGCTAGACATGGTTCGACCAATAGTAATGAGAGCTAAAGGTAAACCACGACATTCTTTCGCAACTTTTTTTGGCAACCTCAGGTAGATCTGGATGACAGCTAAGCGTTTCTTGTTTGACCTTTTGTTGAAATAAACTCCAAGCTTGATCCTCGTCTAGGCAGTCTATTTTGATTTTTCTATCAGCTTCCATAAACCCACACACTTTCTTATCTCTTGTGGCGAATACTACCTTTGACCCAGTTATTTGGAGGGTATCATTTGAAACTCCAATTGTTTCTAATCCGATTTCGTCCCAAATATCATCTAGCAACAACAAGAATTTTTTATCTTTTAGCACTTTGAATTTGTCCTTAGCTCTTTCGTCTATTTCTGTTTCTTCAGTCCATGATTTTCCTAGTTTCTTTCCAATTTGGTTTTGAATACTTTTTACGTTCAGATCTTGAGACACCACAACCCGAAACACCAAATTGAATTGTTCTGTTTTGGCGAACTCATTGTTAATTTTGTTTAAAATGGTTGATTTACCAACTCCTCCCATTCCATATAAACCTACAATTCCCACATCGTTTTCGTCGTTAACCAATGACTCCAATATCTCATTAAGTTTTGCGTCCATGCCCACAACTTCAACGGTGGGAATCTGTTGAAGAGGATCTGGTTTACATCTATAAGTGACGTCCTGGATATTGCCTTCCATCAACAAACTCTCCACGGAAATCTGTTTTCGGAACACTAATTTCCCCAGTTTGTAAGCACTCCAACAACATTTTAACCCCAACAACAACACAAATAGCATCCTCCATCGTACTTGATAGCTTCGTTGTTGTCTAAGATCTTTTGTACTTCTTCCTCTAAAGCTTGTACTCTTTGGAGCCAATCATTAGCCACATTTCTGTGCTTTGCTGGTTCTGCTGGATTCGACTCTGCCATCTCAATTATTTTCTTTACATCATCTCTTTTACATCTCAGTGTATTAAATGAGCTCTCCAAAGTAATTACATTTTGTTTGAGTTTACGAACATAATCTGTTTCATGAGCAGAACAACTCCACAGACAAGAGAATATGTCGAGGACCGGACTCACAATATCCATTACAGATCTAACAAGGAAAAAAAAATGGTTGCTTGTGATGAAAGTGGAAACTTATGTGAAGGAATGAACATAAGACAAAGCTTTGGATAGGTTATTACCATTTTATATGCACCGATAATGTATAGGTAATTACGTATGACTGACTAGAAAAAAGCACTAGATGTCAACTTCACCCAACAGGTTTTTTTCCAGAAAAGCAACTGGTTTCGGTATCATTATTGTCTGGTTGCGTATTTTTCTACATGTAACTGCGACTTTTATCGAAGCAAACAAAGGATCATGTAGAATATGCCTTGAATAATCACTTTCGGCTGCATACAATAGTGGAGCTTTCGGCTGCTTTATCTTGAATAAACTAATAGAGCTTTCGGCTATTGAGTAGTGGACACTCAAGTGGTGTAGCTTTCGGCTAGCTTTCGGCTATTGAGCTGTCTAGTGGAGTGGAGCTGTCGGTTGTGACATATACGTACTCCTCTCTTGAATGCTATATAAGGAATATGTTAGTTTCATTGTTAGTATCCAATATTCTGTGAGAAACAGAGAGAAAGAGAGAGTGTGAGGAATCCATTGTAGGCTTGTTCTTAAGAGAGTGTAAGGGAGTGAATACTCATTGTAAACTTGTTAAAATCATAGTGCAACGTTATCGTCGTCTTCCAAAGTGGATGTAGATCATCTTGATCGAACCACTATAAATCATTGTGTTGTTTGTGTGTCTAGTTTACATTTGTTTTTCATTTCTATTTCAATTCTCTATTGATTGTGCTTGGAAGAGCCATTGGTCATAACAAATTGGTATCAGAGCTCCGGGTAAAAACGATCTACGATGGCGGCAAAGTATGAGATTGAGAAATTTGATGGACGAAATGATTTCAATTTATGGAGACTAAAGATGAGGGATGTATTGGTGCAACAAGGTTTGGTAAAAACTTTGAAGGGGAAAACGGCTCTAGCAGAAACATTGAAGGATGAAGAAAAAGATAAGCACTTGGAGAAAGCACATGGATTAATTCTATTGTGTTTGAGCAACGAGGTCTTGAGAGAAGTGGCGGCGGAAACGACACCGGATGGGCTATGGAACAAGTTGGAGAAGAGGTATATGACTAAATCCGTAACTAATCGTTTATATCTTAAGAAGAAATTACATACTCTTAAAATGCATGAAGGAATGTATATTATAAATCATATTGATGATTATAATAAAATTCTCTTGGATTTGGCAAATATTGAGGTCAAAATTGAAAATGAAGACCAAGCTTTGGGTTTGCTTTGTTCCTTACCACCATCTTATGAAAATTTTGTTGATACCGTAATGTATGGAAAAAATACAATTTCCATGGAAGACGTTAAAGCGGCTTTGAACTCTAAGGAGTTAAAGAAGACGGGTATCGATGGTAAAGATAATTCGGGAGATGGGTTGTTTGTTAGAGGAAGAGGAAACCAAAAAGGAGTATTTGATAGGAGTAGATCAAAGTCAAGGTCTAAATCAAAATCCGGTAAATTCTATTGCTTTCACTCTAAGGAAAAGGGGCATTTCAAGAAGGATTGTCCAAAATTGAAGAATGTTGAGAAGAATACCAACCAAGGCACCGCAGCAAATGTTGAAGCAGAAAGTGATGATGGAGCGGTTCTCACGGTTCATACCGAAAGCTCGGAGAATGGGTGGATTTTGATTCGGGATGTAATTTTCACATGTGTCCTCATAAAGAGTGGTTTACTAAGTATCAAGCTAGAGAAGGTGGTAAAGTTCTTATGGGAAACAATGTCACTTGTAAAGTGGTGGGTGTAGGTACAATTCAAATTAAGATGTATGACGGTATGGTGAGGACTCTAACTAAGGTTAGGCATGTTCCGGACCTGAGAAGAAATCTTATTTCTTTGGGTACGCTTGATTCAAATGGCTGCAAGTATCAAGGTGAAGGTGGAGTTATTCGTGTCTCAAGAGGAAGTCTTACAATTATAAAGGGCGAGAGAATTAATGGTCTTTATATGCTGCAAGGTACTACGGTGACAGGAGATGCAGCTGTATGTTCTTCAAGTTGTGATGATGATACTACCAAGTTGTGGCATATGCGGCTAGGGCATATGAGCGAGAGGGGGTTGTCTGTTTTGAGCAAGCAGGGATTGCTTTGTGGTCATAAAACACGCAAGCTTGATTTCTGTGAACATTGTATCTTTGGAAAGCAGTGTAGAGTCAAGTTTAGTACATCTATTCATAACACCAAGGGTATTCTGGATTATATTCATTCTGATCTTTGGGGTCCTTCTCGGGTCTATTCACATGGTGGTGGTAGATATATGTTGACGTTCATTGATGATTTCTCAAGGAAAGTATGGGTATTCATACTTAAACACAAATATGAAACTTTTGTCAAGTTCAAGCAATGGAAGACTATGGTTGCGAATCCAACCGGAAGACAAATCAAGTGCTTGAGGACAGACAATGGTTTGGAATTTTGTGGGGGTGAGTTCAAAGAGTTCTGCAAGGAGCAAGGGATTGTGAGACACCGCACAGTCAGAAAAATACCACAGCAAAATGGTATTGTAGAAAGGATGAACAGAACCATAATGGAGAAGGCACGGTGCATGCTCTCCAATGTCGGGTTACCAAAGAAGTTTTGGGCAGAAGAAGCAAACACATCAGCTTATTTAGTGAACAGATCTCCATCGACTGCCATTGAGTGCAAGACTCCAAATGAAATTTGGACAGGTTCGCATGCTAACTATGAAGACTTGAAGATATTCGGATGTCCATCCTATGCTCATGTGAATGAGGGAAAGCTAGAGCCTAGAGCAAAGAAGTGTATATTTCTTGGGTATGCAAAGGGCATGAAAGGATACAGGTTATGGTTTCCTGCAGAAATATCAAACAAGTTTCTTATCAGCAGAGATGTAAAATTTGATGAGAAATCGATGTTGAAGCCAAATAATGAAAAACTAGATGGAAGAGCTGAAGAGGGTGTTAGCGATAAGGTGGAGCTTGGTGATAAGGTGGAACTTGAGGTGCAAGTTCAAGGAAGCAATGAGACTGTTGTTTCAGATGATGATGATGATCAAGATATTGTGCAAGAATCTTCCCAGGAAGAAGAAGCACAAGGTCATCAGTACAATCTTGCAAGAGACAGAGATAGGAGGCAAGTCAGACCACCTCAGAGATACGGCCATGCTGATTTGGTTGCATATGCATTTGCAGTTGGTGAGAGCATAGATAGGGATGATCCAACAACCTATGAAGAAGCAATCGGTGGTGAAGAATCAGCAGAATGGGGAGCATCTGCAATTGAAGAAATTGAGTCTCTTGACAAGAATGGCACTTGGGAGATAGTTGCAAGACCAAAATGGCAGAAGATTGTTGGAAGCAAATGGGTCTTCAATAACAAACAAGGTACTTCAGATGGTGAAGGAACAAGGTACAAGGCAAGGCTTGTGGAAAAGGGGTTTACGCAAAGAGAAGGCATTGACTACAATGAGGTATTCTCTCATGTTGTTAAACATAGTTCTATTAGAACATTGCTTGCTATAGTTGCTTTGAAAGATCTAGAATTGGAACAACTAGATGTTAAGACAGCTTTCCTTCATGGTGATTTGGAAGAGAGTGTTTATATGCAACAACCAAAGGGGTTTGAAGTTCCTGGCAAAGAAGACCATGTATGTTTGTTGAAGAAATCTTTATATGGTTTGAAGCAATCTCCAAGGAAGTGGTATAAACGTTTTGATACGTTTATGGTGGCAAATGGCTATGACAGGAGTAAGTATGATAGTTGTGTATATCACATGAAACTCCAAGATGGTTCATTTGTGTATTTACTCTTGTATGTTGATGATATGTTGATTGCTTGCAAAGACATGTCAGAGATACAGAAGCTGAAGGAGCAGTTGAGTAGTGAGTTTTAGATGAAGGATTTGGGCGCATCAAAGAAGATATTGGGCATGGAGATTCATAGAAACCGAGATGAAGGCAAGTTGCATTTGTCCCAGAAGGCTTACATCGAGAAGGTGTTGGAGCGGTTTGGTATGAAAGATGCAAAACCAGTAAGTACTCCTTTGGCAGCTCATTTTAAACTTTCTAGAAAACAATCACCTCAAACTGCAGATGAGGCAGAGTATATGTCTCGAGTTCCATATGCAAGCGCAGTTGGTATCATCATGTATGCTATGGTTTGTACAAGGCCGGATATCGCACAAGCTGTTAGTGTGGTAGGTAGATACATGGGAAGTACCGGGAAGGCTCATTGGCAAGCTGTAAAGTGGATTTTGAAGTATCTAAGAGGAAGTACAGATGTTGGTTTAGTGTTTGATAAACACTATGGTGATTCGAAAAATGTTGTTGGTTATGTTGATTCTGATTATGCAGGTGATCTTGATAGAAGAAGGTCATTGACAGGTTATACTTTTACATTGTGTGGTAGTACTATCAGTTGGAGGTCAGTTTTGCAAAGCACAGTTGCACTGTCTACAACTGAGGCAGAGAGTACATGGCAGCGCATGAAGTAGTGAAGGAAGGTATATGGTTGATGGGTTTGGTTGGTGATTTGGGTTTCAAGTAAGAGAATGCAACTTTGTTCTGTGACGGTCAAAGTGCCATTCACTTGACCAAGAACCAGATGTATCATGAGAGAACGAAGCACATCGATGTCAGGTATCATTTTATCAAGGATGCAGTTGAGGAAGGTAGGATAGCAATGCTAAAGGTTCCTACAGCGGATAACCTTGAAGACATGTTGACGAAGCCAGTTCCAAGTATCAAGTTCAAGCACTACTTGGACTTGGTTGGTGTCAACAGGTGTTGAGAGCCCTTGAGGGGCTAAGAGAAGACGATGATGATGAGTGGTGATGGTATTCAAGTCAAGGTGGAGATTTGTAGAATATGCCTTGAATAAGCACTTTCGGCTGCATACAATAGTTGAGCTTTCGGCTTCTTTATCTTGAATAAACTAATAGAGCTTTCGGCTATTGAGTAGTGGACACTCAAGTGGTGTAGCTTTCGGATAGCTTTCGTCTATTGAGCTGTCTAGTGGAGTGGAGCTGTCGGTTGTGACATATACGTACTCCTCTCTTGAATGCTATATAAGGAATATGTTAGTTTCATTGTTAGTATCCCATATTCTGTGAGAAACAGATAGAAAGAGAGAGTGTGAGGAAGCCATTGTAGGCTTGTTCTTAAGAGAGTGTAAGGGAGTGAATACTCATTGTAAACTTGTTAAAATCATAGTGCAACGTTATCGTCGTCTTCCAAAGTGGATGTAGATCATCTTGATCGAACCACTATAAATCCCTGTGTTGTTTGTGTGTCTATTTTACATTTGTTTTTCATTTCTATTTCAATTCTCTATTGATTGTGCTTGGAAGAGCCATTTGTCATAACAGATCAACTGAACGGAGTCAAGTGAATTGAATACATTTTATAAATTTTTCTACAAGCAGCCTTTGTTGAATTGAATGAACTACTCTAGAGTTGATTTCTATATCCCATTGAATGTTCCTACTAATGGTTGTACGAAGTCGTGGTTATGAGGAAGATTCTATAAAGGAAGAGATTCAGACTTTAGTCTGTGTGGTACAGAACAGATCAGAGCAAAGAACATAATTACTCCCTCTACCAAGCCTTTTCGGGACCACACATGAATTATTGCATAGTTTGAATTATTTTCTACAACTACCATCTTAGAATAGATGCTTCGACAGCACCTTTTTCAACTTGGATGGCTTTACTCATTGCTTGGGATATTTCGATCCTAAGTGCGTAAGAAAAAGATGTTCAATCAAAATTGTTTTGTTATGGAAAAGATGTTCAAAACTTGCTCTCACAATCATTTATCACCGCTAGAAAATCACTTCCACCCAATCCACTCCCCCTTTATAAACCTCGTACAAGGCTTTCAATCATTATATACCCGTTCAAACACACCAAAAAAAAAAAAAAAAGATCGTCCAGAGTATTCAAGTTTGAGAAGAATTCGATCTGATGCGTATTTGACAGCGGACCACCACCAAAAGAAAAACCAACACATTATTAAGAGTCACACACCAGGTTATGGTGTATTAACTTACTACACCATTTCGATCGTCGTGATCAAATTAGACACTTATATGCATGGTAACACGTTAATTATTATTTTTCCAGCGTACGCTCCTGAGAGCTTCAAACATTTTCCCTAGGGAGTTGTAAGGTAAATGCGATATCCCAAGGTATACTGATAAATTCTGCAGTGCAATAGAAACTAAAGCAAGTAAAAGCAAAACCAAAACTATGGAACCCAGAAAAACTGTACACTGCAACAGATTTCTCCAACAGCTTAGTAGTTGGTTGCATACACAAGGGTTCTCTCCGCATCCATAACAAAATTGGGCATTACATCTGCAAAAATAAATAAAAATAATAATAAATAACCGAAGAACAAAAATAAGAGATGGTAACAGAGAGGTAAAAACTACCTGCAAGTGATGATGTTGCAAAAACCCTCGTTCTGTAAAACTGGTCCAATGCAATGGTTACAATTTGGACATCCAACCCACTACTTTCGTTTAACCATCTCCATGAACAAAACATCGTTCCTGTCCATGTCGATATCAATGACTGTATCGCCTGTTTGATGACATTGATGATTTTGGTTCCATGGAACCATACAACTAAAACAAAATACTTTCTTGCAGTTTGGACAGTCTGATCGTTTCAACGTAGACCTAGTTCCCTGACACTCATTCAGAATCAATTCGGAACACTTGCGGTTAGGGCAAAAACATCTTCCATGCACAAACCCACCTTTGGATGCATCTAAAAGTACCGCAGACTCGCAGAGAACACGACACCACTTCTCGAACACATTTTTAGGGAGGATGAAAGACACGATAATGCATCCAAGAGAACGGAACAGTTGGTATTAGGGCACTTTATATCCGACATGATGTCGTGAATCACTTTTGTTTCGATATATTTGGCAACACAATCTGTGCAATAGGGATGGAACATGGAAACATCCACTGATCGCCTCCATGCTTTTGAATTTTGCGTTCAGTGGAACTGGTTCTATACATATTTCGCAGGTGAAATAGCTGCTGCTGGTGATTTCGTTGTTGTGGTTTGAGGTCTTGAAAAATTTGGTGAACGTTTGATGCATAGTTTATCGGAAGAAGAAGAAGGTGAATCTCCGGCGGAAAACTATTGCAGATTGCAGAAAATTGAGTGTAGGGCAGTTACGTCAATGGACTGAATACTTTATATATACATCCACTCGTAGATTCCACGGAAACGATTATCCAATTATAACTGGATGGACATCGGAATATTTACATGTAGTACGTTATAGAGTCATTGTATGTGAGTGTGTGAGGAATACGTGTGAGAGTCGAGTACATATACTCATGGCCTCTGTAAGAGAAAAATAATATTTTTCTAATCAATATCAAACTCTTTCACAATGTAGACATACGATTTCTATCTTGGTATGAGACTCAGAAATTTCAATTTTTGAGGGTAATCGATCCTAGCCTGTGATTTCTTCACCAACACCACCATTATTTCATCTTCACCGATATCACCACCATCACTCCAACCATTCACTCCTAACTTCTGCTGCTGTTTTCGATTCAGAGATTTAAAATGTTGGTTCGGAAATGAAATCAACAAGCCCCTCGAGCCAAGCCGTCCACTTGCTTTGCATTCCACAACCGCGTCCCCTTGCCTTAGAGGTGTATGACCAGACCAAGACAGTAACTTTCTCCTCACAACTCCACGGTCTGCATTTCCAATACAACTTACGCAAGGTCGCAATCCAAAGCTCTCCTAACCACTTAAAAAGGTTAGTCGGTTTCTCCTGACCATCTTTGCAATGATTTACACCTCGATTCCGTCCTTGTCTGTCACCATCATATTCTTACCTCGTAAAAAAGGCACATGTTCCGAGATAAGCAAGGGACTTAATGTTGATGGTCGTTTTTAGCTTAGGGTTAAAATCGAAAAACACCAAACTCTAGCAGACAGTAATGTCATAACATTTAAAGTAACAAGCATTTACTAGGCGCATTTAATGAAAAAGCCTTTAATGTGTCTCTAAATAATTACCGGGGTATATTTTTCAAATTAGGGTTACGACAAACCAAACCCTAATTCCCACGTGTGCCAATGGGAAAATCATGCCAGCCATACCAACCACGCCAAAGAATGCCAACCATGCTAGCGGCACCCCTGTGCCAAAGGCAAATCATGTCAGCCACACCAATCGCGCCAAAGCATGCCAACCATGCTAGCCGCACCCTTGTGCTAATGGAAAATCATGCCAGCCACACCTAACCCAAGATAGCTGCGCCATGCCAATCACACTCTTCCTTGGCCCTAGATATGCTAGCCACACCCCCCTGTGCCAATGGAAAATCATGCCAGCCACACCAACCACGCCAAAGCATGCATGCCAACCATGCTAGACACACCCTCGTGCCAATGGAAAATCATGCCAGCCACACCTAGCCCAAGCTAGCCGCGCCATGCCAATCGCACACTTCCTTGGCCCTAGATATGCTAGCCGCACCCCTGCTCCAATGGCAAATCATGCTAGACACACCTAGCCCAAGCTAGTCGCGCCATGCCAATCTCACTCTGCCTTGTCCCTAGCTATGCTAGTGTTACCACGCCTCACCGAATACCCTTACTTTGGCCATAGTCGTTCCACCCTGCTGGTCTTCTCCTCACGGCTACTAAAGTGAAGGCATACAACAACCAACGGTTGCACTTCAATCCCAGGAGCAAATCCTGGCCTCCTAAAGTCACCTCATGACTTTGGCCCAAAACCCTAGCTTGGTCATGCACCTAACCAAGCTAGTCACGCCATTCCAAAAATTCCTCGCCATGGCCCCTCATGCCGCGCCACCCTGCTGGCCTTCCCCTACGACTACTAAAGTGAAGGCATGCAATAATCAACGGTTTCCTTTCAATCCCAGGAGCAAATCCTGGCCGCCTAAAGTCACCTCATGACTTTGTCTCAAAACCCTAGCTTGGTCACGCACCTAACCCAGCTAGTCGCGTCATGCCAAAAATGCCTCACCATGGTCCCTCATGTCGCGCCACCCTGTTGGCCTTCCCCCACGACTACTTAAATGAAGGCATGCAATAATCAATGGTTGCCCTTAAATCCCAGGTGCAAATCATGGCCGCCTAAACTCCCCTCACGACTTTGACCCAAAAACCCTAGCTTGGTCACGCACCTGACCAAAGCTAGCTATGCCATGCGACCATGGAAAACCCTTGGCCCCATGCGCCAAGCCAAACCGCACCAAGCCAAATGCCCTTGCCTTGTCCCTAGCTATGCCATGCGGCCATGGAAAACCCTTGGCCCCACGCGCCAAGCCAAACCGCACATATCCAAGCTAGCCGCACCAAGACAAACCCCCTTGCCTTGGCCTTATCTATGCCATGCGACCATGGAAAACCCTTGGCCCCATGCACCAAACCAAACCGCACCTAGCCAGGCTAGCTGCACCAAGGAAAACACCCATGCCTTGGCCCTATCTATGCTAGTCATACTATGCCAATACAAGCACCCTTGCCTTGTCCTTAGCCATGCCATACGCCCATGGCAGACCGTTTGCCCCACGCTCCAAGTCTAAACAACACCCTGGCCACGCCTTCCCTATATGGCCACCAAAACGAAGGCATGCGGCCATCAATGGCCACCCTTCAAAGCCAGGAGAACATCCTGGCCGTCTAAAGTCTTCTCATGACTTTTTTGCCCGAAAACCTAAGTTTGGCCATGCCAAGGGCATGCTAACCTAGTCGCGCCACCACGATGGCCCCTCACTACCAAAACGAAGGAGTGCAACGCACCAACATTTGCCCCTCCTCTCAAGATGCAAAATCTCGACCTTCGAAGGTCACCAGGCTAGCAAGTCCCACGAGCCTGACTTTCCAAGTCACAACAACATGCTACATGTCTTCCAAAAACGTTCAAGACATCAACACAAACTGGGGGATTCTCATTAGGGTTTTGGTTTGGTGGTCTATAGCGTGCGGCATACACAAATTCCCGTTTCAAGATAGTGTAATGGGAGTATGGTGGTCAGTAAATGAAAGAAGCATAGGTAAAACGCTCTTTCATTATGGGACATCAATTCCATCAAATCCCATCAATGTCAAGCATTCCCACCTCTTCCCATTTAATTCACCCGTTTCCTTCTCTTATGAGGCCAGAATACGTTTCTCTCTTGACTTGTATAAATAGGCTTACATATTTCCACCAGAACACAAGTTCTTGGTCAGGGGGAAAACATCACTCTAAGAAGAGAAACTCTTGCTTTCTTTCCCAAAGCTCTCACCTTCTGATACAAGTCAAGCACCACTCTAGAATTATTCTGGTCTCAACACTCTCTTTGCTTCCCTCCCTAAACCAGCCATTATCCTCCACTTTGTGACCGAAGCAAGTCTGGAACGGCCATTTCTTGGTTTAGGCCGGACTTGTACAGATTGATCTCTCGAACTTAAAAGTACTCCCTTGCAGTACATTATTTAGGGTTTAAACTGTCTCTCACCTATCACACCCGCAATTACCAAAACCGGTAAAAACTATTTTCACTCATAAACACCTTGTTAGCAGAAATATTAATTGTGTAGTGAGTTCAAAATTTAATTCCATCGTGTCTGCTAAGAAAATCCTACCTCATACTATCAAGCAAGATCATCACACTTTCCTAATGTCTTAATTCTAAATATAGGGAAGTTATTAATCTCCCAACTGTTAAATCAGTTGCCGAACAAAAATATCGACAAATCGTAAATAGATGTCCCAAAAACCCAAGAAAATGCGTTGCTTACCCTCGCTAAATCAGCACATCCTCTCTGTCTTCATCTATCCCATGCAACTCGCTTAGCCATCCTTCCTTACCGTCGCTAAATATATGTCTTCATCGGCACATCCTCTCTGTCTTCAAGTAAGCAGCTGCACCTGTACTTTGAGAAATTCAAAAAGAAATAACGAAAGAACCAAGCATGAATTAGTCAAAGAAATAGCAAAACTGTATGCAGACCGACATAAATTTGAACTTATTTCTAACCAATGATTATTACCCAAGAAAAAGGTTTTTCGCACCCTGCCTAGCGACACCCTTCCCGTTCATCCGTTTATGTTCTTCCATCTTATTCAATCAAATAACCATGTTGAAAAGTGATGGTGTACCAAACCCCTGATGGTGCTGTGAAGCGGAAGAGAATTCTGAAATATGATATTTCCTCTTTGCCAATTAACAAACAAAGACAGAGATCAAAACCATGAAAAAAACCAATATGCCTATGAAGACATAACGCATAAAATTTGTAACATAACAACAGGAATATGGACGGATAAATTAACAGTATATGTCTGGATATTATTCCAATGAGTAGTGGAATACACTACTGTAGCGTTGTCAGTAACCATAAAAAAAAATATAAAATGCAGTACATGATCGGATATCCTTCCATCATAATAACATACGAATCAATTATAAAAAAAATACATATATGTGCATATAGGGATAAGCATGCAGAGCCAAATATAATTGTAATCAAGTTCAATACCTTACAGAATGTCACACACCAAACCGAACAAAACCATAAAATTGAAAGCTTTAAGTCCTCTTACCTAACTTCGACCGTCTCATTCTGGGCGGTAAATTTATACATATCAATTTGTCATCAATAAGTAGTCCATCCCAGAGGTGCACTGATGCTTATGGACAAATATAGCTAAGTAATTAAGTTGTGGTGCCATTGCCTTTTTGACTTTGTGCATCTGTGACTCAGAGGGTGTATAATTTCATCTTCTACAATACTTTGAAAAATAAATTTTTCCGATGGCTTACAAATAGAAATGGTAAACCCTAAAATATTGTTGTGTTCAAATCTGATAGATTGTAATGCTACATATAAAGGTTTTATATCGATTAATCGATTGAGTCTCAACTCCCTTGCTATAACCTACTAATTTCTTTCTGAAACTCTTTGATTTGATTTTTATTTGATTTTTATTTTTTGGATGAAATCTTACCATGATTTTTTTGATTTCAATTGTTTTTTTTTTCCTTTTTTTTTCTTTTTTTTTTTGCATATAATTCTGTAGTTTATGCATTGTATAAACTGTATATACAGAGACTGGATGTTTTCGTATTATAATAGGGTACACTGTTTAAAGGGAATTTAGGAAACACCGGTTCTACGTATATAAATTTCCTTGTAAGGAATCCACGGTTTTATCATATAAAAATCTCCTTATTAACCCATCAAAAAACATGTGTTTATGGTGCAGTGGAAGCGGAAGACAAAATAGAGGAATGGTCCTACATAGCAAACATTTCGCAGCGATTTAGCAAACCTTGGTTACTAATTGGTGACTTAAATGTGATATTAGATCCGGACGAGAAGCAAGGAGGAAACAAATATAGTTCCAGCAGCAAATCTTTCATAATTCATATAATTGACTTTTTGGGGCTACAAGATGCGGGTTACGAAGGAGCTCCTTTCACCTGGTCAAATAACAGGCAAGGCGAGGCTAACATTTGCGAGAGAATTGACAGAGTGCTCACGACGGTTCAATGGACACAGAATTTCCCAGATACAAAGGTGAGTCATCTCCCTAGAGTTGGGTCTGACCACACTCCTCTTCTTCTTGATACACACCCATAAAAAAATCCTTTAGTAAAACCTTTTAGATGTATTAGATCCTGGCTCTCACATCCGACGTTCTCTTCCATGATAGCCAACTCTTGGACACTTCATTCAAATAGGGATGAAAATAAAAATTTGTACTCTAAACTCAACCTTCTCTCCTCGGACCTCATCCTTTGGAACTCAAATGTTTTTGGGAATATTCATAAAAATATAAAATCTCTAAATAACAAGATAGATACCCTCCATAAATCCGGTAATTTTTCCACCAACCTAGACAAAATAAAAAAATTACAAGCGGATCTAGTAGAATGGTACAAGATTAAAAACGATTATTACCACCAACTCTCGAGAGATAAATTTTTCAAGGAATTTGACCAAAATACCGAATACTTCCACGCTTTTGCCTCAAATAGAAAAAGAGTTAATTCTATCCACTCTCTTAGAGAGCTTTCAGGTCTTTGGATATCAGAAAGAGATAAAATCTATTCGCTTCTTATATACCATCTTTCCAACATAGGAACCTCACAGAATCAGAATTTCGCAGAACACCTTTCCAACTTTATTTCTCCCTGCATCTCTGATGACGAAAACTCTCAATTAACAATGATTCCTTCAAACAATGAGGTTTGGGAGACTTTATCCAATATGAATCAATGGGGCGCCCCGGGGCCAGACGGTTTTCAACCCGGTTTTTTCAAAGCTAATTGGATATTTTGGGACCGGAGATTACAAAAACGGTTCAAGATTTCTTCAAAACAGGCTCCCTTGAAGATAACCTAAATCACTCATTTTTAACGCTAATTCCAAAAATGTCCACCCCTCAAACTCCAACAGATTTTAGACCAATTAGCCTAAGTAATACCGTTTATAAAATAATATCTAAAATCCTATCCAATCGCCTCAAACCAATATTAAATAAAATAATCTCTCCGAACCAATCAGCTTTTCTTCCAGGTAGACAAATCACTGATAATATCATCATCGCCCATGAGCTGATCCACACAATGAAAACTTCAAAAGCTCAAAAGGGTCATTTCGCTCTCAAATTGGATCTTTCGAAAGCTTTCGACAGAGTGGAATGGAATTTTATAAAAAATGCCCTTTCTGCTCTAGGATTTAACTCTACCTGGATAAACCTCATTATGCAATGCATATCCACTACCTCTTTTTCCATCCTGCTCAACGGTTCGCTTGGGCCCACTTTCAAAACTACTAGGGGATTAAGACAAGGGGACCCACTCTCACCATACTTATTCATTATTTGGATGGAGATTCTGTCTAGACTCCTGGAAAACGCGGTTTTAGAGAAAAAAAATTCTGGTTTGAAAATTAACAAAAACGCTCCCAACATATCCCATCTTTTCTTCGCCGATGACTGCTTCCTTTTCACCAAAGCAGATCTGGGAGAGGCAAAAAAACATCCTTGACATTTTATCTAGGTTTGGAGCGATCACGGGACAACTCATAAATCTTCAAAAATCGGGTATCTATTTCAGCAAAAAAATCCATCCGAGACATGGGAAAATAATCGCGAAAATTCTAAAAGTCCCTCTAATGACAAAAAATGATAAATACTTAGGTACCCCACTCTTTTTCGATAAAAAACGTAAGGCGAATTTTGAGCCTCTCCTTAAAAAATACTATGACATACTACAAGGTTGGAAATCTAAACTTCTCTCACAAGCAGGAAGAACAGTTCTAATAAAATCAGTCCTTCAAGGTTATCCCACGTATCACATGCAAATTCTAAATCTACCAAAGGAAACTCTAGATCAGATGGATAAGATACAAAGGGACTTCTGGTGGAACAAGGATAAGAAGAACAAAAGAGGAGGTTATTTCAAATCTTGGGTAAATATATGCAAACCTATCTCACAAGGAGGGCTTGGGATAAAAAATCCCCATCTTTTCAACATCTCTCTGCTAACGAAATTAGCCAGTATACTCATCTCCGAACACAACCAATTATGGGCAAGATTACTGAAAGCTAAATATTTTCCTAACAATCACCCACTAGAAGCAACTAGGACTTCGAATCTTTCCTGGATATGGACAAGCATAGAAAAAGGTCTAAATCTCATCAAAGGAAATTTCGTTTGGCAAGTAAAAAACGGTAATTCGGTGAAGATTTGGGAAGACAAATGGTTACCAGAGGAAAACAATATTCAAAAACCAACATATTTAATTGGTCCAATACCACAAATGGTGAGTGAATTGATAAACCAAGAAGAAGATTGGGACAGAGAGAAACTCGACACACTGTTCAACCATAATATAAAAGAGAAAATCCTGGCCATTTCACCAAATCTACAAGAACAAGATAAAATTAGATGGCAACACCACAGCTCCGGGAGATTCTCAGCGAAAAATGTCTACAATTTCCTCATAAGACAAGATCAGGAAAACTACAACCCGGGAGAATTTCCATGGGAAAAAATTTGGAAAATGGAAGTGATTCCGAGAATCAAACTATTTGTGTGGAAACTATCACAGAAGGCCCTTCCAACCAATGATAGATTAGGAGCACATAACGAAGAGTTTACAACGGACTGCCCAATGTGTAACACCCAATTGGAAGAAACAGAATATCATCTAATCAGAACATGTACATTCGCTAGAGCTATTTGGTTCGGATTTTCTTTGGATGCGGTTAACACAAGAATTAATGCAAACTCTATGATGGAATGGATTAAAGAATGGATAACGGAGCCAGAATTCGCAGAACACGCAGTAAAGATTGCAACAATAGCCTGGTTCATCTGGAAGTATCGATGCGAAGTAATATTTGATAGCATAAACCCAAACCCAAGTTCTCTTATTGAGAAAATTAAAATATTCATGCAACAATATCCACAAGAACATGCCAAGAAGAGCAAAATGATCCAGACAAACATAGATTACAAGGAAAAATGGTCAACCATACCATCAAACTGGATTATATTCATAGATGCAGCATTCAAAAAGGAAAATTCCACTATGGGTTATGCTTTTATCGTATATTCAGTAGACGAAGAAACTTTCATGCACATAGCAGCAGGTACTGATAGGGCCTTCTCATCCTTCCATGCGGAGTCAAAAGCATTATTTAAAGCAATCTCATGGTTAAGTCAAAATATTTTATCTAGTGTCACAATAGCTACAGATTGCAAAATGTTAGCAGATACAATCGGAAAGAATGAGAAGATCCATGATTGGAACGCCGATAACACAATAACGAAGACTCGAAATATATTACAACATCTCCCTCAATCAAAGGTGACATATATCAACAGAAGATTTAACTCTGTAGCAGATCATATAGCAAAAGAGGCCCGTAAAAAGGATATTCAACAGTTATCTACAAAAATACATCAAAGGATATCTCAATCTAGTTTGATATCCAATATTTTTGATAAAAATGACATTGTAAATATGATGTATTTCTTTGATTAATTAATATATATCGTCTTTACCATCAAAAAAAAAAACCCATCAAAAATAAAATCCTTATATATTAAACTGAATGCGAAGATCCACGGTTTTATAAATTTGGGTTTTAAAATTTTGTATGGGGAAAGATTTCCGTCACAACGATTTGACAAGTAGGAATTAACATTTAATCCCAAATTAGTTGGGATTTAGACAGTTTAGTCCTGTCCCTTGAGGCCTAGTACTAAGAGGTCCAAATTTGTACAATTTCAAACGAGTCGTTCCTTTTATCAACGATTTAGTCCAAAACTCTTTTATTGTCATGATAATAATACCCGTTAGCCAAAAGATATATTCCATTTTCATAATTTAGTTTAGGTTTCTTCTCTTACGTTGAAACTAGAAACAACTCTCTCGATTCTCAGAGAACAAATGCCAAAACTTAATCTCGTCTCAATGAAAATTCAATCCGTAAACAAAAATCTGATAATCAAACAAACACGATAATCAAATCAATTCGACTTGAAAAGCCTAGGTTGTACGTTTTCTTGAAGATTAATTCGAAATGGAAGGGAACATTTTAGTTTCAGCATATTAAATAGAAGATTTCGTCATTGATAGCCATTTGAAAGATACGTTTAAACTGCTCTTATTGTTTAATTAGATCGCGTTAATTTATTGATTCGAAATCTATTTTAGGAAGAAAAAAAATTACTATTTCATAAACCTAGTTACTTCATTTTATGTTGGAATTTCTTTTTCGATTCGTGGTGAGAGTTTAGATATATAATCATCTCATGTTAATATTTGTTTTGAGAAAAAGATTTAGTTAAAAATTTTACAAAATTTATTACAGATCATCTCTATAAACTTAACATGGCTTTCGATTTCTTATATGGAAATATTTTGATTCATGTGTTTTTGTTTCAATATTGTGATTCATTTGCTTTAATGGTAGTGAGTGTCTCTGTTATTTTCATTTTTTATATGTTGGTAACTAGTCGCAAATACCAAATTACATCGTGTATAACCATGTGCTATGGAGGTACGAGGCCAACTCGAGCTTTGATAATTATGTCATCAAAGTCATCATCTGTCTTCTCTTATTTATGAAACCTTGCTCAGTTTAGCTTGCTAATTTATGTAATCTAAACACACTTTATTAAAATGATTATTATATTAATCTGTTTTAGGATCATACTGGGATTTAGAAACGTTTTTATTATGGGATTATTTCAACATTTTCTTTGAACATAACAGGTTCGAGAATTTTGTTGATGTGGTAATGGTGATGATCTTGGGATTTTTTTTGGATTGTAGTTGAAACTACTGGGGGTGTTGCAGTCCTGGTCCCTAGGATTCTCAACAATGCGATTGGTATAGGTATATTTTCTTGTTCTTAAAGCTTTACAATAAGAGCTAAATGTTGTCATGATATGGTTCATTCATTAAATTTCACAATTTACTGGTGCAGTATGTTGTACATACTTAGTGAGCATACTAAATGAGAAAATTAGATCAACATTTTGATAGTCTTGGAAATATAGAGCATTTTGATGGCTCGTACAATATCTATTTGAAGCATTTGAATATGAGTAATTAGAGGTATCCGATGGGAGCGTTAAATTCCCTGGACCATATGAGCTCAATTTAAGAATGAGGTGTAGGTTCAAAAAATTTATTTTTTTGCCTACCGGTTCACGCCGACTATAGTCCTTATAATTAAACACTGGGAAGCACTAGTTTCAAAACCCCATTTGAATTAATTAAAGAACCTGTAGGTATTTCTTTTGTTGCTTGCTAAATGGTTCTTATGCTACTTGCATGTGTGAGAGTGACCATTGGACACTCTGCACCACTGTTCGGAAATTACCATCATTCTCCTATTTTAGGATCTTGCTCATCACTATGCTGTGTTTTGAACGAACCGGTTTTAACTAACAATTGCAAGTAAAAAGTTGGACTACACATTTTTTTATTTCATTGTCATTGTGCACATAGTTGGGCACTTATTTCGAGTAGTAGATAAAATCTAATAGCTGTCGTAGTGAGAAAATAAAATGAGGAGAATATATTTGCTTAAGAATGATAATTTTCATATATATGTTTGTTTGTTGGTCTTTCTAATTTCTATTAGATAGATTTTGTTTCCTTACTTTCAATCCGTTGAAATGATAATAGGAACCGATCTATACATTCTCACTACAAATGTAGTTTATCTTTTTTTACCCATGCCTTTTCCGCCTTTAGCAACCGTGAATTCTTCTACTAAGTTTAATATTTTCTTTGGATTGTTCCTACATTTTTAGGCACTTTAAATTTTAAAATGAATTACATAGGCGATGCTAATATTTTTAATAGGTATATAGTGGTACACATGTTTATTCTTAATGTGTACATAATTCTACACATGTTTTTCAATGTGTACATAGTTGTACACCTGTTGATTTTTCATGTGTACATAGTTGTACACTCGTTGATTATTAATGTGTACGTAATTGTACACCATATATGTTTCTTGCAAGCTTTTGTTGTTGTGTATGAGCTATACAAAGAAATTATACCCGAACTGTATATCACTAATTGTAGAAATCTCTGTTTGTTGGTTATATAATACGGTTTCAGGTAAACATATTTTTATCTCGCATCTATTCTTTTTTTATTTTCTTTCTTTTTTATTCTGGTTTCATATATTGGATTCCATGACTCATAAGTTTCTTGATGTTGCTGCCGCTTCATTCATAGGTACGATGCAATTATCCTTGAGGCACTTTCTAACATTAAGATCCCAATGGAGCAGAAATTGGTTCTATCGACTACTCTGTTGAGGTCAGATAGACATTTGTTGCCATGTGACTGCTTTCATTTTACATTTCTATTTGTTTTTGTCTTTGAAATCTATGTGTATCTCAAGTTCTCAACCTTTTTCTTTATCCCAATTGCAGGTGTAGTGAAGGTCAAAGATGATAAAGATGAATTCCCAACTCATGTTGCTATGTTTGCGGCCCAAGATGATGCAACATGGTGTAAGGTATTTGTTCTTGTTATATACTTTGGTTCCCTTGATGATTCCTACCTTAATATTGGTCCTAACTGATAACATGATTGTGTGCTTTAGGCTTTCTTAGTTGAATTTGATAAGTATAACCTTCGTTTAATGAAATAACATATTGATTCTTATTGTGTACATAATTATACACATGTAGGTAGCCAATGTGTATATAGTTGTAAACTTGTTGATTGTTAATATGAATGATTGGTGTTGTGCATGTTTTACATGGGTGTATATATTGGTGCACCTATGTAAATCTTATGAAAAAAGTACGTTTCCCTTGTTTTACAACTGTGTACATATTTGTGCACCTGTGGGAAGTAACTCCCATGAAAAAAATATGTTTGTGTGTAGTTGTGAATGATTAGCTTTATGCATGTTTTGAAGCGGTGTACATATTGGTGCACTTCTGTGATTCCCATGTAAAAGTAGGTATGTGTGTGGTTATGAATGATCGTTTTTCTGCATGTTTTGTAGGAGTGTACACATTGGTGCACCTGTATAATTCTCATGAAAAAGTGTGCCTGAGTATGAATATGAATGATCGATTTTATACATGTTTTTTCGGGTGTACACATTGGTGCACTAGTGAATTTTAAATGAAAAAGTAGGTTTGTTTGTGTCTATGAAAGAACAGTTTTAGGAATGTTTCACATGGATGAATATATTGATGCACCAATATACTTCTCATGAAAAAGTAGGTCTAGGTGTGAGTATAATTGATCTATTGTGCATGTTAGTAATCTTCTTTTTGGTAAAATACAATGAATCACTGTACTGGGATGTTTCGAAGCCATATTAAGTTTTTGTAGTAATGCCCACATGGATTGTGTCTCTGACCATAAACTGAGTAACTTTTTATTTTGATCGTTTTCTTGTTTTGTTTTCTTATGTGGATGTTGTTGAAAGGATAATCACTTTCTTTTCAAGCTGCGATTTCTTATGTTCATTGGTTTGTCCTCGATGCAGGTTATTTTCTAAACTTACCTCTGCAAATCTGGATGTTGTCCAACTGGAGCTTGGCGTGGTTGGTATTTTTCTCAGTCTGTGCGGATTAGGGTGGCAGTTTGCCTATCATGGATTCTGGATTTTTTTGGATCTTTGGAGCGGTATACATAATTGTACACACCAATGTAAATTAAAAAAATTTAAAAATGAAAATTATATAATCATATGGGTACTCTTTTTATTTCTTTCGGAAAATGCTTTCCAAATATATAAAGTTTGTCAATTTTGGACGAGTGGTTCAAAATATTAATTATTTTTAATTATTTTTTATATTATTCAAAATTGCTGACATCATCATGAGTCAGTGTAGACTAAATTGCAAATATTTGGACTAAATAGTAAATAATGAGGGTTATTAGTGTATTTTCCATATTTTTGGACTAATTTGTACCTAGTTGACTCGGACTGGACTAAACTGTATATTTGGATTGTTTTTTGGACTAAACCATATTTATCCCTTTGACAAAAGTATTGTACACCTGATACGGTATTACTAATGTACAGTTAAGTATTTGGTGTAACACGGTGTAACAAAATTAGCAGTTAAGTATTTGGTGTAAACACGGTGTAACAAAATTAGTTAGGTTAAAACTCTGACGGAAATGTTCCTAACGAATGGTTAAATATTTGATGTATACATAGTGTAATCCATTTTTTAATATTTCGACCAATAGAATCATGCCAAGTGTCCTCTCCATAGCTGCTACATTAGAAAAGGACTATCTAAGCCAATATGAAATAGTGGTGGAAATTGAATTAATATCCTTACTTCCAATGGGTCTTCATAAATATCCTTGAACAACTTTATAAATATCCCTAATGGCATAACTAAAATTTTCAGTAAAGAATACAACTTTCATAATTCCAAATTTAACCTTTTTATCATTCTTCTTTCTTTCGTCCTTTGTATTTCGATCTCAAATGAGAGGGAGAAACGAAAATCCTCCGCCGACGCCTGCACCATTACCAACACCTTCACCATCTCCGCTACCTCCCTCAAATCCATCATCAGCTCCGACACCACCTCCTGGTCCACCGTATCTATTATTCTTTCATCATCTCTAGCAATACCTTTTATATTTCTACCAAATTCACCACCTACAGCACCACCACCACCTCCTAAACAATATGTTTAGATAGATTTTCACCTTATTCGACTACGAAACTCAAATCTAATGATGAATCATAGAAACATTAATCTCTATAACCTAATTACGAGCATCAAAAAATTTGGATTCATCTCGATTTTTAACTAAATTGTACATGATTCCATTTTCAAACCCTAATTTTGGATTTCATTTTCGATTCAGGTGATTGATATCTTCGTTTTCTTCAATTAGTTATTCTCATCTATATTGACTCATAAGTAGAAACTAATCAGTTTTTTGCTTGATTTTTATTATGGTGGTGTGTGGTGGTGGAGAAGTAACATGACTAGTGGTGGTGGTCTTGTAGTATGTTTTTCGTAGTGGTGGTGGTGAGGTTGGAATGATGAAATTGACGGTATATTAACGGTGGTTTGATTATACATATTTTGGGAGTTTCTCAGTTTTATTGATCTTTGTTGTGTGTCTCTCAATTTTATTGATCTTTGTTGTGTGTCTATTGCAAGATTTTGGCACAAGAGAAGTGATAGTGGTGGCCTTTTGTTAGAGTATTAAGGGTGGTGGTGTTGGTGATAGCAAAAATTAGTGTTGGTGTTGGCATGGTTGTCTGTTGCGGAGGTGGTGATGGTGTATTTTCATTATTTCATCACCTTTTGAGTACACAATAATTTGATTTATTTAGCGACATCGTTTTATAATGTTTTATTTGTTAGTAGAAAATTAGTTGTTGTTTGTATTGCTTCTTATACTGTATATATAATTTTTTGCGACAATGATTACAGGGTTTTAAGTTGATCCACTACTATCTTATGACTATTTTATTGTGTTGAATGTATTAATAAGTTGTTTTTTTTTACAGTATCGCTTTATTATGTATTAATATTGAGTTTTTTTGTTCATCAGTATTGTTAAGAAGGGATTACTGATGATCATAAATGGATGGTAGTGGGCGGTGGGGGTAGGGGATGCTAGTCGGCCATAGAGGTAATGTCGATGTCTATGAATTCCAAGGATTGTGTGATAAGGTGATGTTTTAACTCTTCACTTCTACGTGTCGATCCGAAATGCTTTTATAGAGAATATAATCCCTAGTAAAGACTCCTCCCTTGACTAGTTTGAATATGTGGTGACTGCAGTATTTGCTATACATAAGGTAGCCTGGACTATTTCCTATATAAATGAATATGTTGTTGCAATAATCTTATAATGAAGGCATGAATTAACTGTCTACACGACATAACATTGTCTGTAATCAATAATGGACAAGGGCACAAGGTTATGAAATGGTAAGTTTTGATCCATTGTTTGAATTAGACGAGCCATGTTTATATGGAGATCTCAGTTTTAGAGATTTGTGGTTTATTTTATATTGTGTCTTGTTTGTTCTTATTCTACTATTTAAAATTATAAATTGGTTTAGCTGTTTTTATGGGATCAATTGTTGTTGTTGATCCATTTTTTTATGGGATCAACTACGCTTGTTGATCCATTATTTGGATCAACTCTTGTTGTTGATCCAATTTTTTATGGGATCAACTACGATTGTTGATCCATTTATTAGATCAACTCTTTTTGTTGACCCAATTCTTTATTGGATCAACTACTATTGTTGATCCTTTTAACTCCTATTGTTGACAATATTTCCTTGGATAAATATAATTGTGGTTGTATTTTAAATCATGTTTGTAGTTTAAATCATGTAAATTTCTTACAACGTTGAACTTGTGGTGCAATGGTTGCATGACTGACTCCATGTCAGATGATGCGTGTTCGACTCACGCCAAGTTCACTCCATTTATATGGATCAACTTCTACTGTTGATCCTTTTTTTTTTGGACCAACTACCGTTGTTGATCCCCAAAATTGGATCAACTTCTACTGTTGGTTTTATTTTTTTTGGGATCAACTACTGTTGTTGATCCAAAAATATCAAAACCAGCGGCGGCGCCTCCGTAGGACTAGTGGTGGAGGAGGACTGTTGTTGGTGTAATGGTGGTGGTGAACGAGTGGTGGTTGAATATTGGTGGTGTTGGCGGTTGGTAGGTGGTGGTCGTTGAACGGTGGTGGTGGAATGGTAGTTGAATATTGGTGGTGGTGGTGCTAGTGGTGGTGGTGAAGTGGTAGAGGAAGAAATTTGTTGTATTTTGAAATAAAGAAAAATATTATATGGGTGAGGGTATTAAGGTAATCTAATATTAAATGGATAAGGTTATAAAAAAGTAGGGACATATTTATTGTTGTATAAGAACATATTTATTGGGTCTCAAAAGTAGGGACATATAAATAATGTACCCTAGGAAATGAGGGTTTCATCACCGTTCAACGTGAGAGCTTATTTTTTCAAGGTCTTTAAGGAGGAAGATTAGGAGATACTTAATCCATCAATTTCTACAAAAATAATACTATAACAAAAACGCCCAATTTCTAATAATGAATCCTAATTCACATAAAATTATCACGTTAGTTGGAGTTGGCTTCATAACTCAAGGGACAAGGCGATTTTGAGGCGATTTTTCTCGCGACGTTGACTTGGTCAACATAAATCTTCTTCCTCAGATTTGCAAAATCTTCCGAAATTGATTGTCATTTCAATCAGTAATCGATGATAATCTGTTGAAAGACGATCTTACACATAGTTTTTTCTTTTTATTTCGTTAATGTTTCATTAAGTTTTGTTTTTTCTGAAAACCCTAGTTTTAGCCCTGTTCCGTGGCTCTTACTTTTCATTCATCTTCCTTAAGCTAACCTTTTTGGATTTGAAGCTTTATTCCTATGTTTCAGTATCTGGGTTTCTTTAATTTAATTGGATTTTCTTTGGCCTTAACTGATTGTTAACTTTTCACTTCTCTTCTGTCTAATTTTTAGGTCATGAGCTAATGAACGAGCAACCATAAAGATTCCGTCCATCATCACAAAGCTTTAATTATTTATGGATATTGGATTTATATTCGGTTCTGACAACTATTTGGATTTCTGGGCTGTGGTATGATTTGGTTCTTGATTTTTACTTTAAAAGTTTGGTGAAGCTATACTGTTTTTGTCAGTTCAAGAGGTTCTTTATTTTGAAGAAGTCTGTGATATTGGGGAATGAGATTTATGAGATCCTACTTTGGGTAGGGATTAGATGAGGAATTATTTACTTTATGGTAATTAATCTTTCCTGGGTTAAGAATATTTGGGAAATGTTATTTCTTTGGGTTGTCTCTCACGATGACGTTTCAATTCAGTGGTGATGAGTTATTTCTTGTTCAGGATTTGATGTTTTTGTCTCCAAGATTTTTTTTAATTTAACTATTTCTCTCCCCCAAGATCATTAAAAGTTTTGTTAATTTTTTAATTAGCAATAACAAGGATTACTTTATTTTTAGTGGAAGGTTATCTTCGTGATTTCTTTAGTTAAACTGTTTAGTTTCTTATCAAGAAGATATTCTTGTACATTTGGCATTGCTTTTCATTGATTACTCTTTGGATATGAGTTGCTCTAAATGGATGGAATGAGAATATTGTGCGTTTGACATGCAGATTTCAGCTCTGTAATATATGGTAGACGTTTTCTTATTAGATAATTAGTTGTTTTCATATAATTTAGTGTATCTGCATTGATTAATGGCTGCTTTTTTTGAAGTCCTTCTACACCTGGCAGTTGGCTACTCTCTACAACTTTCAATAGGTTTGCTGAAGTAATGAATTCACTCAGTAAGTCTTCCCAATGTAGATCAGTTAATTTCAGTCCTCTTAGAAGGAGTTGTCAACTCACTCTCTCTTAAGCATGCTTATCATTTATTTATACTTGTCTAGTTTTTCAGATGTGATTGATGCTGCTCTTAATTCAGGCTTTATCTTGACAATTCATAATTATATGTCCTTATTCATTGTTACCTGTTAGTTATCTTCTTCATGT